>PIJE02001360.1:117500-122500 GCA_002895965.2 Coryphaenoides rupestris
TCTCCTCTCCTCTCCTCTCCTCCTCTCCTCTCCTTCCTCTCCTCTCCTCTCCTCTCCTCTCCTCCTCTCCTCTCCTCTCCTCTCCTCTCCTCTCCTCTCCTCTCCTCTCCTCTCCTACCCTACCCTCTCCTCTCCTCTCCCCTCCTCTCCTCTACCTTCCCCTCCTCCGCTCTGATTGGCTCGGCTCTGCCCCGGCTATCCATACCATTGTTTTCTTTACTCTTTATTTTTCCGTAAGCAGAGAGACAGAGGGAGAGAAAGAGGGGGGAGGGGGGGGGGGGGGGGGGGCAGAAGAGAGAGAGAGAGAGGGAGAGAGGGGGGCGGGGGCAGAGGGAAAGAAGGGAGAGAGAGAGAGGGGAGAGATGGAGAAGGAGAGAGAGAGAGAGGAAGGGAGAGGGGAGAGAGAGAGAGAGTTTTGAAATATACGATAGGCCAAAATTCCTGATTGGGCCCACCAGCTGGCCCCCGCTGCCGGGCCGCCGGGTCTCAGTGGGACAGCGGCCCACTTCAAAACTCAGACATGTGGCGGCAGAATTGAGCGATCGGCAAAGAAACAGATTTAAGGTCTTTTGAGACGGTTTGGCCGTCAAGTCACTGTTTTCTCTCTCTTGCTCTCTCGCCCTCTCCCCTCGCTCTCTCTCTCCCCCTCTCTCTCTTTCTCCTTCTCGTGTCCAAATTTCCAGCGAGTATGTAGACACAGTGCCGACTGCCACTCAAACGTGCACAAATTCTCCTTGTCACTCAAAGGCTTTTTTTCTTCCTTTTCTGGGAGTAAGAAAATTTAATAGTTTTGAAAAATATTCTCCCTGTCAGCCTGGCTTCTTGGTTTTTCCTTCCTTCCTGCTTTTTGTCTGTATGCCTGTGTGTGTGTGTGTGTGTGTATGCCTGCCTGCCTCTGTGTCTGCCATGATTTCCCTCTTCTATGTGTTAGCGATTAGCGTCATTGCCTCTTCACCACCTGCAACATGCGATGTAATGACAACAACAACGACAACAACTGTGTTGCACCGTGAGAAACAGAAAATGCAGTAAAACTCATGTTTTTTGGACCCTCAAGGCGAGGGCCCAGAGAGACTAATGGTGGTGTTGAGAGACGGGCGTTTTCACCGGCGCTCAGAGAGACCCAGAGGTGAAGTGTGTGTGTGTGTGTGTGTGTGGGGGGGGGGGGGTGAGGGTCTACACATACGGAGTTGATTCCGTCCACCAGCGCACTGCCATTATCTCATCCGTCACACAGCAGAGGAGCCCCTCGTCTCTCCCCGGCACCGCGGGTCCTGTGTGTGCATCGCTGGCTTTATTTACACCTCACACACCACCCTGCATGACGACGCACCGGAGGTGTGCGGGAGTCTGAGTTTTACGTTAGTTTCACGTTTTTACTTTTAGTTCAGCTTGTTTTCTTCTCCGTCTTTATTCCTTTTCTCTCTGTTTCTTTTTTTTCTCCGCCATTCTTCTCATGCTCTTTGTGAGATATGGCTTAGGAGCTTTTATTTTTATTTGATTGTTTTTTGGGGGTTTTATTCATCCCTGCTGTGTCTGTTTAGAAAAAAAAACAGCTTGAGGAGGTGATTACCGATAATTATCTCCATTATGAAGCAAATCAAAACAAAAGCAAATCCCCCCCTCTTAAGCTCCTGACCCCTCCTTCACCTCGTTACGGCCTCATGTTCACCCTCATCCCCTCTTCCTCTGATTCTCTTTAATCCCCCTCCCCCCTCCCGTCTCCTCCCCTCCCCTCACGGCAACCCCTTTCCTGGAATCATCACCTGTTGCTTCACTCTCCTCTATTTCCCTCCATGTGCTCACCTGTGCTGTCAGAGCCTCCCCCCCCCAGTCTGATCTCAGGAGGGGGAGGTGTGCCTCAGGAAGCAGCCAGCCTGTCCGCTGTAGACACGCTAATCTGACGTTTACCCTTGGCTGACACCTCCACTTCTCTCCCTCGCCCTGCCAACACAACACAGAGAGAGAGAGAGGGAGGGAGAGAGAGAGAGAGAGAGAGAGAGCCCGCAACGCAATTACAGTGTACACAATACTCGCACACACACACACACACACACACACACACACACACACACACACACACACACACACACAGACATAGTCATGCATACACCCACAAACAGATACGTACACAAATATATATAATACGCAAATATATGTACATACACACACATGCATGCACACACACACACACACACACAAACACACACACGCACACAGGATTTACATTTGAGGACGTGTGACTGATCTTGGACATAATCCTGGGCGGAAAAAAAGACTCATGTTTGCAGTTCTCTGTAGTTCCATTAAACCCATATACTCCAGTAAAAATATGAAAGCGCTTGGGGGATATTTGTGCAATACAATTCACAGTACCTGTTCAACAGTATGAGTGCGCATGTACACACTTTGTACATTCCTTTCCACCCATTGAGCATCAAAAGGGGAATTCTGTTGTTTAGGTTATTTTACGGAAGTGCTCAATTAATCTGATTTGTTTTTCGTTTAGCAAAAGAATTGAACAAATGTGAAAACAGCGAGGAAGATATGATAAGATTAGACATGGTGACATGTCCAATCATGGACGATGACAGACATTATAATAATAATAATATTCATACTCATCATCATCACAGTCCTCTCCCGGGCCAGAGGAACCTGTTTGTGTCACCCCAGGTGATGAGTTGGCAAAAAGACACGGGTTGAAACAGCAAAGAGAAGAGGAGACAGGAGACAGGAGACAGGCTGCAGACACACTGACAAGCAGTGAATAATGACATCAATAATAATTACCGTGTGGATAAAGCAACACCACCCACAGAGGCATAAATTCCACACCTCTTATGCCGTAACTCTTAGAGATAGCATCCCCCGTCTGGAAGCATTAATGAATATGATTACGGGGTTACGGCCAATGAGGTCTTAAGTAGGTGACACTCAATCGTCGTGACATAATCCACTTTGCACTTCACTGCGGGAGCAAAAGTTCACATGTTTTCTCTAAGATGTTTCTCTTGTCCACTGTGTGAGTGGCTCTTGTGTTCAGTTTTTCATAACAGTGTTTGTTGTCAATCACAAACACATTTTGCCTGTCAGTTTCACATTTATCTCCCCTACCGAGTCTAATGGAACATATTGCGTGTGTACGTCAATGCTAATCTAATTCATTTTAAACAGGTTCAGCTTCTGGGATTCAAAGCAATACTTGTGTGACAGTCAGTCACGTCTCATTGTCAAATTAAAATGTAGATATACAAAATACCAAACAAAGAACAAAATGCTGCATACAATTCTGGCGTGGCTTTCAGACATGGGGGAAGGTAAAGTACAGCTCTTAAACCCTGGGGGAATACTGTAGTTTTTATGCCCTGCACTAAAAGCTCTGCGTATATCACTCTGTCCATGAAGTCAGTCTCACTCTCCGTCTGAAAAGAGAAAAGTAAGATATATTAACCCCTGTGTGTGTGTGTGTGTGTGCGTGTGTGTGTGTGTGTGTGTGTTTACAGGACTCCTCCAAGGCTGTCTCTCTGGGCCTGTGGATGGAGGAGATGATCTTTAACTTGGCTGACTCCAGACTCTTCTTCAACGACCTGGAGGTAAGCACATCGGTCGTTATCGGTGACCGTCGAGACGAACTCTGAAAGACAGTCGGCAGGAGAACCAGCATCCGCTTCGGTTTACACGTGGACCCTCATCCGGGGGCCTGCTCCTACAGCAAACACAGCAGTATCTGGGGAAAGGGACGGCACAGCCTCTGCTTATTCAAAGGTGAATTCATGCCGGTGGTCCCAGCATTTTGCCACGTGAGGCCAGACCCTCCGAGTCTCGACAGTCCAGCAGTGTGCGGCGAGCTCGGCCAACAGACGCCGCGGACCTCCTTCCCTCGAGAACAGTGTTTCGTCCACACATTCCCATGCCTCGTTCAAACAAAGAGAGAGAGAGAAGAGAGAGATAAATAGAGAGAAGTAGAGAGAGAGAGAAAGAGGGGGGAGGAGAGAGGGAGTGAGAGTAGCACAAGTACACTTTGTGCTGTAATTATAGCTTTGTGGTCGTTTCTCCAAAGGCAAATTAGTCAGATGGGGGGTGGGGGGGGGGGAGGCGTCTAGAGGAGTGGAGGAGGCCAACAAAGCCATTTGGAGAGAGGCCGTCGCTCCCGCTGCCTGACCGCGTTTTATCTCCACGGTGACTGACTGCACGTCACCCCTCCTCCTCCTCGCGGTGTACAATTATCTTGTCCCTGCGCCTCATGTAATCCCGTCAACCGCCCCGTACGCCGGCTATCGCCCGCATGACTAAAAGCCTAATAATTTAGCATTTACCGCGAACAACACTCCTCAAAAAAAAAGAACAAAAAAATAGCAACGCTCAAAAAGTTTTGACACTTTGGTGGTAAAAAAAGTAAATGACTTCACAGAAAGGGATCTGAGAAGCGGTGTTTACGGCGGCTCTGCTTTCAAATCTCCATCGCAGCGTTTGTAATTGAATCGCTGGGTTGTGTGCAGGGTGGTAGAGGCTATGGGGCCATTATTGTTGCAGAACTATTTACACATGTGAGCGTAACTCTATCTCAATTTGCGTGTGTGTGTGTGTGTGTGTGTGTGTGCTGCTAAACAGATTTGTAAATGGGTAAAATAATCTCTAATTGCGTTGTGAGGTGTACAGGAATCTGCAAATGTGTCTCGCAATCGGCCACAAACCGTAACCCAGCCTAGCATGTGTCGCGCTTACAATCACTGGGTGTTGCCGCCGACTGCTGGTCTGCAGGATGTATGGCTACGGAGGCTCACATCTCCACACAAGCATTTGCAGATCTCAAGTGCAGCAACAGTCACTACATTTGAGTTGTAACTGATGACTTGTTTGTCCATATGTATTTCCAGCTCTTGGAGCAAAATACTTTTTAGACTTGTCAGCCATTAATATCGACGTACGCATTTACAGATGTATCTACACGCTTACAGATCTACGTTTTGCACGTTTAGCAATCACATTACGCACAC
>PIJE02001360.1:127500-140906 GCA_002895965.2 Coryphaenoides rupestris
TATACTCTTTACTCTGGAGGGATCAATAGCTAGGCCGTAACTAGAATGCCTAGAATGTTGTTGTATACTCATTCAAAAAAGCTATATAGATAGAGATAGAGTTAAAGGTGCAGTGTGTAGAATTTAGTGGCATTTAGTGGAACGGACTTGGCAAAAATGGAGTATAATATTTATACATATGTTTTAATTAGTGTATAATCCCATGAGAATTAGAATCATTGTCTTTTCATTACCTGTTTTAAATTTGTAACCAACCGATAGTTTTACAAGCTAAATAACTAAAAACTATTTATAAATCTATCAAGGAACCTCATCAAACGTTCCACTTACCTACTCTATGCTGTCGTAGACGATGGCATCATTTTGGATGTACCTACTGGCACGTTACAGGACCGTACCCGTAGCCTATCCTACATCGTTGGAAATGGAGGGTGAGGGGAGATGAGAGGGGGGCTATTTAGTTTGTTGCAATCTGCAACCTCACCACTAGATGTCACCACATTTTACACACTGCACCTTTAAATAGATTGATTACATTATATTGTGCGTCGCCTCCATAGTTAGGTCGATTTTTGTAGGGGTCTTGGCTTTTTACAATCCACCTTAAATATAGACATTTGATGAGGAAAAAATCATATATATATATATATATATATATATATCTGTAAAATAAATGTTTTGTTGTTCCCGTGGTGTTTAGAAGAACATGCCTTTCTGGAGGGTGTCGTGTCGAGCGGACCTGGAGGCGCTCAGCCATGCACTGGAGCTGGACTACCTCTAGGGGGCAGCAGCCACCACCATGCACCACCATGCACCACCACCACCGCTTTGCACACGTTGCCTCTGGGAGAGGAAAGGGCCCGAGCGACTGAGTGAAAGGGATCCAAGACACTGATGAAAGCAGCGGCGTACTTTGTGTGTGTCCCCCCCCTCCCTCCCGGTGGTCTTGGTAATGACTTGGAGCGGACAACTGGAACAGGAAGCAGCTTCACCTCTGTTGACTTCAGCCAAAGGACATGTGGGGATTTTTTGTTTTTAAAGACATTTTTTCAATGTTTCATTTTGAAATAAGGGACCAAAGTTACACATCTAACCACAGGGAACGCTCTTTATTACTGGAAAATCTTTTTATTTTTAGCTTGGTCGTTTGTTTTGTTTTAAAAAGTATTGTTTTTAAAAAAAGATGTATGGGTGGAGCTCCACTTTCTGTACAAACTAAGGGTGTTGCACTGAAAGGAACATCTTCAGCATGAGACAGGATCTAATGGTCCCTCCTGGAGGACAGACAGCTCAAGTTGTCTCTGGAGGAACGCTGGGAGAAGTAAAGTCATTTCCAGTCAACAAACCAACTTTATATAGAGGAAGAAAACGTAAGGTTTAACGCCATACAATTATTTTGAAACCGATAGCCCACCTTCACTATATCCTAGAATCACTTTAACGTTGTATAGGCTAGATACGTAACATTTACCTATATAGTTAGAGCCTTTAAAAATAGATCATATGTTACATTTAAAATGTAAGCTATTTATTAATTAGTGAAATGAAATCCTATAGAGGAGTGAGGAGGGATTTGGGCAAAAAAATATCAACAGAGGGGGAAAAGGCCCAATTTCTAAAAACAATGTCTTGAAGATGCTGTATGATACGCTTTTGGCTTGAATGACTGCTTGTGATAAAGGGCGGTGTATTTTGGGTGTATGTTTTAACATACTCTGGTATGGTTGTGCATGTGCCATCTTACACACCCAACTGTCAGTTTGGCTACAGTTTGTATATAATGCTTTATGGTTATATGTTTTTTTTTCTTGAACAGTTATAATAGATTAATAAATATAAATTAAATGCATTCTGGGAAATCTGGGTGTTGGTTTCTTCATAACTGATACTCCCACACATCACACAGAGAAATGGGTCCATTGTAAGATGAATTAATTGTAATGCGGACATTAAAAGTTCCGCTAATAATAAGCCAACTGTATATAACTTATCTATATCTAGATGTATGTGAGGCAGAAGGTGGTTAGAGATGCTTGAAATGTTCAAAGGTCATTGGGTAATGGAAGTGTGGGTGAGGTCTCCCTCTGCTGGAAAGACAATTAATTTCACTTACATAAAAAACACTTTATTAAAAAAGAGAGCATAATTTAAAAGCATTTAAGCACAATACCAGCCATCAATATAGTTGCATTTGCTGGGATTACATAGTTGCATAATAAAGTCAACTGGAATAAAAGACAGTGATATGTGAGTAGAATGCATTGTATCTTATCAAGTAGAAAAAAAATACATTTGACAATAAATATAGAAAAATAACAATTTGTCACAAGATAGAAAAATATCCATTCTAAAGTTGTTCACAACAACTTGCAACTTTAACACACAACTTCTCAAGTCAGTTGACGGTGACTATCTGGTATCCTCTGACGATGGCTTTGTTGGTAAGGGTGGAGGCTGGCCTGCAGCATCCTGTCTCCTGCCTTCTGAGGCACAAAGTGCACCTGCTGCTGCACACTGCCCCCTGGTGGCAGCGGTGGCAATCCTGCGCAGGAGAGAGGGACAAGACAGGACAACCTTAAGTTACAGGGGTTCCTACACTCTTTCATGCTGTGATTGCCAATTTCGGCCCAGGGTGGCCCAAGTGAGTGTTCACATACACACACACACCTCTATGTATATTGTTAAGCATAAATATGTCTTCAAACATACTGATGATCAACGAAAAAGACTTCTGCATAACTGTGACCCATTTGGTCCCTTTATGGCTCCCGGCCCACGGATTGAAAACCTCTGATGTAGTAGATACTTTTATCCAAAGCGATGTGTGTATGTGTGTGTGTGTGTATGTGTGTGTGTGTGTGTGTGTGTGTGTGTGTCCTCTCACCTGAACTCCAGTTTGGTGCGGAGGAGTCCGGTGGCGCGGACGGTTAGCACCCCGCTGACGGGCACCGAGAAGGGGTTGGTGAAGCTGACGAGCGCCGTGTGTTGGGTGCCGGGCCTCACAGAGTCCTTGTCCAAAATCTACACACAGAGACAAAAACATTCAACTAAAATTGATTGATTGATTGTTTACATTTTTTTTTTTTTAATGGACTCATTATCGTCATATTTTGACCATAATCCTTGTTGTGTGTTGAGATTTTCCTCAATCAGAACGGTTTATTTTTATTTGTTTTAACTCTTCCAAGTAAAACAAAGGGATTCATTGAAATGTTATACTCAAGTAACAGCAAACAGATGTAGAGCGTGTTTCTGTTTACACTTTTTAATCAATATAGGCTACTCCATATATTTGCAAAATTTAATTTTGTCTAAACATCAATTGGTGTGGAATGTATATTTACATCATTATATATATTCCATTTATTTACCTGTACATTAATCAGTGGATTTAACCTAACCCTGCTAGGGGGTAACCGGGGGTAACCCTGGGTGAGCCGTTTATCGTACCTCGATGTTGAGCTGTGGGCTGTCGACGTTGAACTCCTCGGTGGCCAGGACTCGCTTGTGATTGGACAGATCCTCCAGGACCACCGCCAGGTTGACCAGGTCCTCCCCCACCACGTCCTCATACTGGGCCGGGGAGATCTGGTGCTGGACCACTTTGACTGGAGAAGGGAAAGAGAGAGAGGAGTAGAGACCTTCAGAAACAGCTTGTGGCAGATAGTGCACTTAATAATTTAAAGAGCTTCTTTGTGTACTAACACAGCTAAGTTGGATCATTGATAGTCTATGGTGGGTAGGCTATGGCAGATACAATATCTCAAATATATTTTCATAATTTATATATCCTCCTTTAAAGCAAACTCATATTTGTATTGTCTTCTCAGAGATATACTCTCAGTAGAAATTGAATCTTATATTACCTACTCTCAGTTATCTTATCTTATATTAGTTGATATATAAACGCCTACATAAATGTTGAAAAATGTTAAGAATATCAATGTAGGTCATGATTTTAAGTGCGGTGAGTTTACCCTCCAGCGGAGCCAGATTCACGATGCTGTGATCCTCCCAGAACGTGTCCGAGGGGCTGTTGTTGTACTGCTTGGCCTGGGCGTTCAGATGCGCCTTGATCACCTTGGCGACCGCCTCCGTGTTGGTTACCGTTACCGTGAAGAGGACAGGCAGCCCGGCGACGGGAGCTCTGTCCAGCGTTAACGTGACGGACATGCCGGGGGAGGAGCCTGTAGAGCCTGTAGAACACCACAACATCCTCATGTAACAACCGCTCTCTGTACACTAATGAAGCAGATGAAAAAGAACGAGTCAAATCAATTATTCATACCACTTGACGGGGGGGCCTCTGAGTCTGGGCTGCCATGGTTCCTCGATCTCAGCATTGAATTAGGGCCTGGATTTTAAGCACATCACAGAAAAGTTCCATAAAATGTCATTTCTCTTTCTGTTGACGCGCATTAATGAGTCAATTATTAACCAATGCTCAAAACTGAAGCACCATAGTTTTTTTTGTGCCTAGAAAAACACCCAAGTCAAACAAGGCGTTTCACCAACACACCCAACTGCAGAATGTTAGCTGAATTTGGCGAACAACAACAACGCCAATTCGAAATGCTAGCCAATAACGACAACACATCATCATCCCATAACAGTTAACGATCACCAAGGGGATTGGCACACTTTGCCCGATCTCGCTGTTTATTGCAATTTGTTGAGGCACGTTGATGAGCTAGCGGCCTGCTGCACACACACACACGCAAACACACACACACACACACACAGAAACACACACACACAAACACACAGACAAACACACACGGCAAACACACACACACTGACACACACCACACAACACACACACAACACAACACACCTGACACACATAACACACACAAACAGACACACACAACACACACACACACAAAACAACACACTGACACACATACACACACAAACACACAAACACACACTAAGACAGACACACACTCAAAGACAAACACAGGAAAACAAAGGTGAAGAGTTGGCCTGATGGGGCAGAGTGCATACTTTTGACGTGCTTGTATTCGGCGGTGATGTTGTTGGGCTGGGCGCGGCCCACCGCCTTGGTGCAGATGAGGCTGCCCACCCGCTGGGTGTCCCGGCTGGTGCCCACCACCTGGCCCTCGCGCAGCACCACCGGTGCACGGCGACCACCCGACTCCCGCGTTCATCTCGGCGTACACGAAGGGGATGTCGAGGGCAAGGTCGGATGCGCCGGTCCCCTCAGCGCCCGCACCGGCGCCGGCCCGCAGGCAGTACACGCCCTACCACAACCACGCACGACACACACACACACACACACACACACACACACACACACACACACACGCACGCACACACACAGAGACACACACACACACACACACACACACACACACACACACAGTAAGTACACACAACACACACACACACACAGTAAGTACACATGTTCAGACAGAGTGGATCTCAACTATGGAGGAAGGGAAAGAAGGAAGGAAGGAAGGAAGGAAGGAAGGAAGGAAGGAAGGAAAGAAAGTAAGAAAGAAAGAGATGGAGGGAGGAAATGGAGGGAGGGAGGAGGGAAGATAGGAAGGAAGGAAAGAAGCAAAGAAGGAACGAAAAAATGAAGAAAGGAAGGAAGGAAAGAAAGAAAGGAAGGGAGGGAGAAATGGAGGGTGGGAGGAAGGAAGGAAGGAAGGAAGGAAGGAAGGAAGGAAAGAAAGAAAGAAAGAAAGAAAGAAAAAAAAAGAAAGAAAAAAGAACGAACGAACGAACGAACGAACGAAAGAAAGAACAAAAGAAAGGGGGGGAGGGAGAGGAGGAAGGAAGAAAGAAAGAAAGAAAGACTTTTAGAGGAGGGAGAAAATGGTGGGAGAAAATGGTGGGAGGGAGGGAGGGAGGAGGGGAGATAGGACTAAAGGCAGGTAGGCAGGTGAGGTGAGGTGATGTGTTTTGAGACCCACCAGCGCTCCTCTCCTGGGGGGTGGGGTCCAGCACCTGCCAGCCGTCCGTTCCGGAGCCCAGATCCTTCCTGGTCATCCAACACTCCACCCACACATGGAAGTTCCTGCAAAAAAGCAGCACCCCAGCACCCAGTGAGACTCCATATTCACTACATTCACATTTGGGTCAATAAATAACTCAACAAAACAACAGTGGAATCGCACAGAATCGATCTGTCTCTCCCGGGTTCAGTGTTCTGTGGTGAGTGATCATGTGACTCTCTGTGGTGAGTGATCATGTGACTCTCTGTGCTGAGCTCACCAGATGCTGTCCTTGCTGTGCGGCAGCTTCTTGCCCATCTCGTCGTAGAACTCCTCGATCACCAGGTTGCCGTTGGTGTCGTGGGCCGAGTTGAAGTTGGTGACGGCGCGGCACGGGATGCCAAGAGCTCGCATGACTGAAGAGTTACAGAGGGGTGGGGGGGGGGTGTTGAGTGATGCAGGAACATGACACACACACACACACACAAGCACGCACACACGTAGAGTAGACACACCATAAGTTCCTTGAGACACACCAAAATAGAACTTTATTAATTCCGAAGGAAATTCTTTTGCCAGAGGTTGCTCAAAACACCAACAACATAAGAATAACAATAGGATAATAAACTATGGAATAATACAATAATAACATCATAATAAATGTACAGTGAATAAGCCTCTCTCTCCCTCCCTTTCTTTCTGTCTTCCTTTCTTTCTTTCTTTCCTTTCTTCCTTCCTTCTCTCAACCGAAAAAGCGATATATTGCTGTCTCCTTCAACAAATGCACTCTTTGTAAGTCACAAATGTACTCTTTGTGAGGACAAAAGCGTCTGTCAAATGCCCTAAATGTAAATGTAAATGTGTTGTTGTAAGCACGTCAGGGGAAATATGAAGTAAGACTCGACTTTGGAACGGTAAATCATGAGTCGAGAGTCTAATACAACAAAGATAGTCGTCCCTTGCATGTGTTTACAAAGCGCCAGATCAACTCACCTGTGCACATGACGGCGGCGAAGACCCAGCACTGGCCGTACATGACGGGGCAGAAGCCCGACTGGGCCCACTGGCTCAGGATGTCCCCGCTGCCGGTCCACGTGGATGGGTTCACCCCCTTGGTGAAGTCCCCCGTCCACTTGCCCTTCAGCACCCCCCGGTCATCCTCACAGTTGATCTGCAGGGAGAGAGACGGCAACCGGTGAGCAAGTCATCAAGAGAACACTCAACTGTGCAAAGTGTGGGTTTGCGTTTCAGCCGTGTTGTGTGTTGTGTTGTGTTGTGTTGTGTTGTGTTGTGTTGTTGAAGAGAGGTGTTGTGAAGATGATAGATTTCTCTGATAGGCTAAAGAAGGTTTAACTTATGAAGTGTTGTTAATGCTTTGTTTGTGGTCCATGCACATGCATGGACTCGTGTTCTCAGGTCGTCTCAGGTGACTGTTGAGTGGGAAGCTGTGCTGTGGCGTGTGTGTTCCTAAGCACGTCTTTCATCCACAGCCTGACTCTAACAGTCTGGGGTCACGCCAGCCGGTGGGCCGTGAGAACGAAGACACACACACATCCTGACATGCTGCCACCCGCCACAGCCTGCTCACAGGGGCCACGCAACGGTGAGCTAGTAAACATGATTTATAGCTGATGCTGATATTTTATATTGTTACATTTGATTGCCTTACTGTATGGTATTTAGGGATGCACCGATACCACTTTTTTTCAGACCGAGTACAAGTACAAGTACTTACATTTGGGTACTTGCCGATACCGAATACCGATACGAGTACTTAATAAAACCATTACAGTTCTAATGACTTTGAAAACATGTTATTTTTTGTCTGGGGGGGGGGTGCTCTGTTAATTTGCGGTTCTGATGGGGGGGGGGTGGGGGTGCTCCGTTAATTCGCGGTTCTGATGGGGGGGGTTGGGGGTGCTCCTGTTAATTTGCAGTTCTGATGGGGGGGTGCTCTGTTAATTGGTGGGGGACATGTCCCCAGTGTCCCCACTAAATTCTACGCCCATGCTCGGTACCATGCGCAGTTTCTATTAAACATCCATAAACGACAACTCGGTTGCATCTCTTTATTTCAATATTCCTTGGCTAAGAATATTACAAGGTTAACGTTGTGTTGCCAAAGTGGTATCGGTGCGGTTGTATCGGAGTAGTTTAACGAGTACGAGTACATGAGCACAGTATCGGACCGATACCGAATAGTGGTATCGGTATCGGTGCATCCCTAATGGTATTACTCTATGCTTTTCTGTATTTTTTTTAGGATATATATTTTTCAATATTTTTCGATATTTTTTTAATATTTCTATCTTTGTGTGACAATAACTTCCCTGAATAAACTGAAGAAGAAGAATAAGAAGAAGAAACACAGAGAGAGAGAGAGAGAGAGCAGAGAGAGAGAGAGAGAGAGAGACAGGAGAGAGAGAGAGAGAGAGAGAGAGAGAGAGACAGACAGAGAGACAGAGAGACAGAGAGAGATACAGAGACAGAGAGAGGGAGAGGGAGAGAGAGACAGTAGCTCACCATGGCTGACACCACCCTGCTGATGTAGACCGGGTCGCCCCGGGACAGGTAGTCCCTGCGTCGGTTCTTCATGTGCTGGGGGCTGATCTGCAGCAGACTAAGACACGCCTCCAAGATGTCCGCCTCAAACTGCCCACGGAAGACGTGAAGAAGATGATGAAGAAGACGAAGATGAAGAAGAGGAGGAGGTCAAATAGCAGTAGTAGTCGTAGTACATGTTGAATACTATCATTTTTAACTGTGGCTATTGTCACTTTCAGCAGATAGTTGTATGATTCTGAAAATATTGCAATACATTTCCTGCATTAATTTCTTTTAAATGTATTCTTTTAAATAAAAAAAACAACACATTAATCTTGAGTGATATCAGATGTGTAAAGAAAGAAAAATGCATATGGCAATTACATATCAGAATATTTTACACATCTTTAAAATGAACCAAAATTGGCGTGGTTATAAGAATGCTAATCATAATGAACATAACAAAAACAACAAAAAGATTATGCAATCTTTGTTGTAGCGGTCCCTGTGAGGGTTGTTTATGGAGTGTCAGGTATGCCCACCTGATCGAAGGACCAGGGTCTGGCCACCAGGCTGCCGGGGGTCCCCATGTACAGCAGACCCGAGTCGTTCAGGACGTACTCCTCTCTCTGGTCCTCAAACAGAACAAACACTGCATCCTCTGCAACAACAACAACAACAACAACAATGACCACAAACATACAATTACCTTCATCTCAATGGCCCACAATTGTAAAACGATCTACAGTATGTCAAGTGCCTTTAAGTACTTATAGGCATACAATATTTTTATTGTTATTGTAGAACTATGCTATTTCTATAAAATATATTATGAATAATTTTAACAATAAGCTTTTTGCGATATTTCCACAAAGAGGCCTGTGCGTGTGGATATTTGTGTGTTTGTGTGTTTGTGTGTGTGTGCGTGCGTGTGCGTGTGTGTCTGTGTCTGTATGTGTGTGTGTGTGGATATTTGTGTGTGTGTGTGCGTGTGCGTGTGCGTGCGTGTGTGTGTGTGTCTGTATGTGTGTGCGTATGGTGCTGTGTGTGTGTGTGACCGTGTGTGTGTGTGTGTGTGTGTGTGTGTGTGTGTGTGTGTGTGTGCATGCGTGCACGTACGGCTGCACCAGGGGTTGGGCAGAGCCAGAACAATGCTGCCATCCTGATAGCCCCTGCGGCGGCTGGGGGCGTGGGGCCACAAACAATCTACCATCCTGTAGGTGCCACGGCAGGCGGTGGCGGGCGTGGAGACATGAGGTACGGAAGGGGCACTGCAGGTCCAGACCCGTCGGGGTTGAAGGAGACTCCCCAGCTCGTTGGACAAGGCCCCGTGGAGAAGGTGGCGGTCCGCTTCACATAGAGGCCGCCTGGCGGACCAGAGAGAGGTCCGTTAGAGGTTAACATGAGAGAAATGGTGGCTTGAATTCAGCCATTTTGCAAACATCTTAAGTTCCACATTAAGCTGAATACAAATCAAAACACGCAATCAAAATTGGAGAAGCTACGAACAAAGTTTATGTACAAAAAATTAACTACAATTCCTCAAGTAGTGTGCTTAAGTACAAATCTGGGGTATTTAAGTATCTCTATTGTCTCCTATACTTTATACTTCTACTCCACGTCTCAGAGCCAAATATTGCTTTTTACTCCACTACATCTATGTGCAAGCTTAACAATTCAAAATATATCAATATTATATAATATATAATATATAATAGAGTTATATATACTGTATAATATATGCATAGCCAGCACTATAAAGGTCAATGAGGACAGATCCACAGTAGTTAGAGGTATTTGACAGAGGGTCAAATCCAACATGTCTCCCCATTGCATCCTAAACGTCTCAGTGTGTGCAGCGGGGCTGCTGCTCCTACCCAGGCGGAACTTGAAGACCAGGGCGTCCGTCTTGGGGTTGAAGGCTCGGCCCTTGAGCTGCAGGGAGACCTTGAAGGGGGCCCCCCTGCGGACCACCAGGGACATGTTGTTCGCGAAGCCCTCCGTCCGGTGGGCCTCCTGGTTCTCCCGCCGCTCCAGGTTGACATGTTTGATGATGAAATCTGTGAAGAAAGAAAGAAAGAAATGTAAATAATTAAATAAGTTCTTAGTGGGTGGATACAAGGCGAACGACGAGGATACCTAGAGTATCTGTTGACAGGCCGATAAGAAGATTATATGAAACTCAGTAAATCCAATTTTACAATAAGTAAGACCTCTCTGTGTTAAGGGCCCACCAAACTGGATGACGCCGTGATGTGGGACTTGTGATTTAAAGGGCTTGTAGTCATTTGGTTGTGCGTATCCGCTTGAAGTCATTATGCGCCACCGAGACTCGTTAATACATCACCACCAGCCGCTTGTGGGAAACAGAAGCAGTGAATCGGACAGTGAGCGAGCTCGATGCGCTACACCTATCAACTCGGTGCGAATAATGCTGTTTGTCTTCTTGCGCCACGTTGTGCTCCTCATTTGACTACTCCTTGACTGCCTGGACTTGGAATCACACATCACTGAGCATCCACTCATCTCGGCTCGGTGGACGAAAGATACAAGGTTACATTCATCGGTCACAGCTGAATTACTGGGTATGGGACTGTCCCTGGGGACCTCTTGCACTGTACACACCATGCACTATTGTCTGCGCTCGGATTTAGCGTAGACTCGCATGATCGCGTTAGCCTTTGGTCGATATCTCGTCGTTCCACGGGGCCCTCCCGGTCTTCGTCGTTCCTCCGTGCGGCTTCGGGATCGCCTACGTGCACCGATGCGAAAGCGTGGGAGTTGATTCGGTCTCACCTCTCGTTCTTCCGCCGCCACAGGGTGGGTGGCACAGAGCGCGTAGGTTCTACACGCACTCCTGCTGTCAAATGCATTTAAGAGGAGATATTATTGAGAAGATGAGAAGGAAAAGTAAGTACGGCCGTCCAGTGGACGGGGTGGCGAAGGAACTCGGCGTGTATTGTAATCGGGAACGTGGGGTGGTTGTGCGCGTTGGAGGGTGGGTAAGGTCGCCCACCAGCGGCCTTCAAGGCTGCGCTATCTCGACGTCGTTGGTTAATGCTTCCCGAGGGCGGTTCATGGGGTGGGTACACGGTGGGCGAGCGAGGCTTGCGGCTGAGGGGACTCGCCGAGCTTGGTTACGCGACGGGAACGGAGCGCGCCGCCATGGTCTTGGGCCATAGGCGTAACACTGTATCTCTTTCCTTTTCTCCTATAGGTGCGGGGGAGCTCTGTGGTGGTGAGAAATGCTTGTCCTTGGGCGGCGCAGCGTCTTGTTACTAGATTTATGGCTAGCGTTGTTCTGGGTGGACATACCAATCCGACTGGATTTGATGACACTGCCTGTGTCATTCGTCTTTGGTCACTGGCTCTTACGTTTGTGGTATGACTTAATACCAAAGTGTTACTAGTTACCTTTCATGGCAGTGGTCTTGCTTTTTTCCCTGTAGGCTGGTGCTTTTTGTGTGGCGCAACTCTGCCATTTGCGTCAGTTCAGGGTGGTGGGTAGAGCTGGTTGAGATAATGCACGTCATGTGCAATACTCTCAATATGTGCAATGTACTTTCTTCCCAACATCATGTGCAATATTCTCACTTTCAACATCATGTGCGTTTTTCTCAATATGTTACCTCTAAATATTACCTTGCAATATTACCTCTCATCTCCTCTCATCATCATGTGCAATACTTCTTCTCAATACTATCCTTGCAATATTACCATGCTACATTACCTTTCATCATTATGTGCAATATTCTTAATATTCTTTTTATCATGTGCAATACTTCCTTAAAACATTATTATCAGTTTTATTACACTTCAATTATTGCCAAATTGTTCTTGCGGACTGAATATCTTCTTACCTATATTTTTATACTTCTACTAAGACTTGGACTGTACATTTGTAAATCTGTTATTTTATTATTCTGCTGTTTATTTCTGTTTTATTGTATTTCTATGCAACCTGGCACAAGAATGTCCTTTGGGATTAATAAAGTTCGATCTTATCTTATCTCTTACAAGGTGAGAGTTGTGATGAAGGAGGCGGATTACAATGTAATAATGGTGTCATCATACAGAGGCAGGCCCAGCCCACAAAACGGATATTCTCACAGAACATTTCACCCACTAACAGCAGATAGATGGCTACAGCATTCCCAACAAGTTACACAAAGAATAACTCAAATAGAAAATGTCTTACCTACCACACCTTTGAATGTTAAAGGATCATAACTATTCTTGGTTGAGAAAATCCTGTACGGTACAGTGAAGAAACCAGTCAGAACATGCCCATACAGTGTAGCAAGACATATATTTATTATACAATAAAAATTGCACATAGGAATTAAAAAAAAAAAAGATACACAGAGCTTATTATTTTTAATTATATAATCATTATGGTCCTTACCTACTTTCTCTGTCACATACACACACAAACACACCCATGGTACTCCTGAACTTTACTCCACCCCTCAAACATTTTTTTCAAAATGATAAAGATGCTTGTCATGTTGGCACTCGTTGATACTTACAGTTGACGTGTGGCTTACAGTGCAAGGGTGTAGACACAGAGTTAATGGGGAGTTGGTATGACGCCACAGCCAGTTACATGCGACAGACATGTCCATGCCCCCCCCCACCCCCTGAGTTTGTGTGTGCTGCTTGCCGGTCCCCTCCACCCGGCGGCTGAGATGTGTTGTGTTGTTCGTGGGCGCTGGTGGCGCTCGTTCGGTGCATTTTTGCCTGTCTGGGTGTGAACTCGGCGGGTCAGCCTTGAATGAGAGTGAGCAAGCCGGGTGCCCCCCCTCCACGGTTGCTCGCAGCGTCAGGTCCGGAGCAACCAGACTGACTCAGGTCGCTGCTGACTCAGGCCCGAGAGGGCTGCTTAAACCAGCACTCAAA
>PIJE02001361.1:15000-60000 GCA_002895965.2 Coryphaenoides rupestris
GAGGGTCTCCATGGTCGACACACCACCTCGGCCCGTGTCCAGCCCGGGAAGCCACTCCGCCGGCGGGGCCAAGCCGGGGTCAGGCCTGGGCGAGCAGCGGCCGCTCTGGGAGATGGAGAGGAAGGGGGGAGACGTCTGCTCTCGGAGGGGCCGGTGGTCAGCGCTACGACTCCCCTGGTCCCAATGAGACACTGCAAGTAAAGAACAATAGCATTACAATTAGGTTTTCAACCAAAGCAAATAAATGTAGATACATTATTTTACAGCATCTTGTAATAAAGTTTTTTCTCTTATTTTCTTATTTAACTGTTTTATTTTTCTCTTAATATTTTGTGCTTGTGCATTCTTAATAAAATAGTTACTGTTTATGCCTGATTGTGCAGCGTCCTTGGGTGCTTTGAAAGGCACTTACAAATAAAATGTATTATTATGATCATTTCCATTCATACGTTTTGCCTTGGCCTGTGTGGCAGACAGCGGGTCGACGACGTGTCTGCTGTGGTCCCCGGTGGCGAGGACGACCTCCGCGGTGGCCACGGAGCCCAGGGTCGGCCGGGACCCTGCATGCTGCACAGAACACGGACCGTCGGTTGGTTTGGAGGGGGGGGGGGGGGAGGGTCAGAGAGATGCCACAGCAACAACGGCTTTGCGTCCGTGCATGCATTACATGTACTGTACTGTACTGTACACTAGACTAGTCGTCTTTAGGAACCTCGTGCTTGACGGAGGAGCCCGTGTCTTGGACGGTGGTCTCTTCTTTCAGCCGGCGGAGACTCTGAGGGAGACCTTCTGCTGCATCGGACTGAGAGGACACGTCCTTTGCGGACACCAGTCCTGTACAGACAGACAGTGAGGGAGAATAAGAGAATTAGATGTGGTCAGTGATAGTATTATGATAGTGGGGTGGTCTATGGTTGGTTTGAGCAGCCACACAGGTCCTGAGTCAGGCTGAACAGCCTCTGGAGCGGCTGGGTGGGATTCAAGATTTCTTTCTTGCCATATGTAACAAGTACAATGGAATGCTTACTCCCCATTCACTCCTGCAGTATTCCTCTAAAGAAAGTACCTAGTAAGTACAGTAAAAAGCATTCTTCTCAACAGTATTCTTATGAACATAAATTCGAAAACAAGTGCAGTGCAGTACAGTGAGTGTGCCTGCATGCTATGTAGCCGAGTTCCAAGTGTAATTGAAGGTCTACCCCCTGTAAGTCTAGTGTCATTGTCATAATAGTCCAATTATAAAGGCACACAGGATTAAACCAACAGCCATCACCAGACACACACTCGCGGAAGAGGGCTGAGAAGTCAGCAGCGCCAACTCTCCAATAAACCGGCTTGGATAAACTCTGCCTGTGTGCCGAAGGTGCCCAGAAAAGCCCCACTTAGGTGCTCTGTGTGGTGTGTGTGTGTGTGTGGTGTGTGTGTGGTGTGTGTGTGTGTGTGTGTGTGTGTGTGTGTGTGTGTGTGTGTGTGTGTGTGGACGCCACCAAGATGGCGTCGATCCTCGCCGACCCGGAAAGGAACACACAGAAGGGCTGGCTGAGGCTGCACTGGCGCCACCAGCCACACTGCCAACGGCCAGCCCTTTACTGTTTGGCAGCAACCACGGTCATTGAGGGTAGTGCCGACTAGCGGAGGCCAGGGGAAGGCAGCGCAGCAACCACTAAGAGGCAGCCATCTGCAGCTAGCCGCCACC
Organism: Coryphaenoides rupestris; assembly: GCA_002895965.2. Lineage (NCBI taxonomy): Eukaryota > Metazoa > Chordata > Actinopteri > Gadiformes > Macrouridae > Coryphaenoides > Coryphaenoides rupestris. The sequence goes on from PIJE02001361.1 coordinate 16,697, forward strand.
CCCCCCCCCCCCTCATCCTGGAGCCAGCCTGCAGCAGCCACACCTCTGCCAAGGGAGGAGGAGTCCCAGTGGGGGGGGGAATATGCCTCGTCGCCTTGGTGGAGGGTCCTACGGAGAGCGGTTCTGGGTCTTCCGCCAAGGAGTTGCCATCACCACCGTACCACACTGTCAAATATCATCCTCCTCCTCCTCCTCCTCCTCCTCCCAGCCCTTCCAGACCAAGTCCAGCGACACCTCCGACAGCCATGCAGTTTGGTTTGGTTTTTAACTGTATTTTTATTTTACGTTTACATTTAGGGCACTTGGCAGACGCGTTTATCCAAAGCGACTGTTGAAGGAAACCGCAATATATCGCCGGGGTGCATAAAGATAAGAAAAGAACAGGTTTCAAGCATTCATAGTTGGTTAAGGTTAATAGAGCGAGTTTCATAAGGCAGGGTTACCCCATAAAGAGTCCACTTGTGTATGCTGGATATGGTGACCCTGGTTAGTTTGGTTTAATTTAATTTGGTTTAGTTTAGTAAGTAGTCAGCTGGGGATTCCTCCCTGGCCTGACTTCGGGGGCGGGGGGCGTGGTGCCGTGGCTGGTCTCAGCAGCAGCAGCAGCAGAAGTAGCAGCAGCAGCAGCAGCCTCACCTGTCCTGAGTCAGGCTGATGAGACTCTGGGGCTGCGGGGTGAGGCGGCACACCTGTGGGTTCATTAAAGACAGGAGCGGGCGGAGACATGTCAGCAGCAGGCAGCAGCAACGTCGTCGTCGTCTTGCCAACAGCTCCAAGAAACTGGTTCGATGACACCTGCGTCCCCCGTTCGGTTCGTTTGTCGGAGGAGCCCAGAAGAAGAAAAGAAACCCCAGAAAAGAAAAAAAGCCACCTAGGTTGCGTTGTGAGCAGGGTCTGTTGCTATAGAGATATCATCATCCCCCTCCTCCTCCTTTGTTAAACAATGGATTTCTATTGGTACCATTAGAATGCATGTGGAAGAATCATGATGGACGTGTGTGTTGCTGCTGTTGTTGTTGTTGTTGTTGTTGTAGGTGCTGAGGAGGACCCCTGCAGAAAAGAAGATGCATGCTCACCTGCCATGCTCTGCTGCTGCTGCTGCCTCAGGTAGCCTTCTCCTCCTCCTCCACCACCTCCTCCAGCTGAGGTGCCTCCATCCTCATCCGAACGTCCTCCTCCACCTCCACCAGCACCACCACCACCAGCAGCAGCACCAGCCTTCCCCTTCAGCCGTCTCTCCGCGGTGTCCAGCCTGCCCCGGAGCAGGGAGATCTCCTGTCCCTTGTGCGCCAGCTCCGCCTGCTGCTCACACAGGCTGCTCTCGAAGATCTTGGCGATCTCACACACGGCGGCCGCCAGCAGCGAGTCCATGACGGTGGCCAGCTGGGCATGGAAGGCGCTCCTCACCGACTCCATTGTTCCTTTGTCTCTCTCTCTCTCTCGTCTCGTTCTTCTTCGTCGTCGACGGATGATGATGATGATGATGATGAGCAGTGATATTAACTACAATTATTTTTGTTTTAGTTGTTTTGATGGTGCTGGTGGACGCCAAACGTAGACACCTCCACCACCACCGCCGCCACCCCTCGGCTCTGCTCCAGTCAAGCCTGTCGTCTACGAATCGCCACCAGATGTCAAAATTGAACACAAACACAAACACTGGTCATGCATCGCACGCAAAAGTGCAAAGCCCCCCCCAGGTGTGGATGATCCTTGACCTCTGCGTTCACATCTGTACCGGCTGGGGGGGGGGGGGGGGCTGGGCTGCAGGTCGACCGATCGATCGATCGATCCGACGGATAGCTCAGGAAGCAGCGTTAGTACAGTATAGTACAGCACAACACAGCACAGCGCAGCTACGGCCGGCTAGCTCGCCCGAAAATAGTCGAAATAGTCCCGTGTGCGTTCACTGTCAGCCTCCATTCTGTCGTGGGTTCGAGGAACACCGCGATGCGTTGCGGACGCCGAGGATTAGACACTCGTAGAGTCGGTCTTGGTGCGGTTGGTTGGTTGGTTGGTTGCTGCGGTGCGTCTCGGTCCGTCTCTCCAGAGCTAGCAGCGCGGCTACGTGTGTGTGGAGAGGACGTGTGGCGGCAACGCGATGCCAGTCATTCCAAGTCTCGCGAGAAAAAAGCAAGATCTGTGCTGATGACGGGCAGGTCTCTCGGGACATGGCAAATCTCGCGATATACAAAATCAGAGCTGCTGATGACAGGCAGGTCTCGGGACATGCCAAATCTCGCGATATACAAAATCAGAGCTGCTGATGACAGGCAGGTCTCGGGACATGCCAAATCTCGCGATATACAAAATCAGAGCTGCTGATGACGGGCAGGTCTCGGGACATGCCAAATCTCGCGATATACAAAATCAGCGCTGCTGATGACAGGCAGGTTTCGAAGAGCACAAAAAAAAAACGAGGAATTTCGTTGCTACGTTCATTTAATTGTTGAATAATAAAAACACTCGTGTATGAAGTAACTAATATATTTTAATGAAAGCAATGGCAGAGACAGAACAAATTAACGGAATGTGAACAAACAACGAATTAAAAACACTGTGTAAACAGAACATGTTGACAATAAGAAAAGCTCGTTTGCTTAAATGTCCCCGTCAATACTTCTGAGAATAAAAGAAATATATTGTATTCACAAACGACACACTATTACTATTGAAATTCAATGAAACAAAAACCATTCTTTAAAGACATATTCCTTAACACTTTGATAACTAGTTTGATAAATCTCAGGACATTTTGCAACATTTCTTTTTTGAGAAATTGAGTATGGTTGAGGTATACCCGTCTTTATCCAATCTTGAATCTTGAGAATCCCGTCGGCAGATTTCCTTTTCACTAAATGTTATTAAACCTCAGGGGTACAAATAATGGGTATGTTTTGTTATTCTTTATACTATTGCCCAATTGCCAAACAAAAACGACTTTAATTCAGTGTTTCGGAAACACTTTTAAAATGTTAAAAGCATCGTAAAGGACCGGTGCTTTGGAACCAATTGTCCGAAGCACCAGTTTAACTACCGCCACCACCTCAGATCACAGGAACACTCAATCTGACCCTCAACATCTCACTTCTATGCTCACCTTACTAACCCGACCCCACTCAACACCTGACCACTACCCAAACACATTTTGACTGTCATATACAGAACTCGAGAACATTTCCTGGGAGGAAACGTCGTTCGACTCACTGGGTTTTTCCTGGGATGAAAGAGCCTCTGAATTGCCAGGTTTTTCCTCGGATGAAACGGCATCCAGGACACTTTGCTTTTCCTCGGATGATATGGCAGCCGATTCACCGTCAACGGCGTCTGAAGGCTCAGATATTTCCTTGGGCTTTAGCATGTGAACATCGTAAATGTGGTTTTGTAGAATTTCTCTTGTGCAGAAACTCTCAAAGCATCTGGAACACGTTACATATTTTGACCGGTGATTCCGGAGCCAAACGCTGGAGCAAAACCTCTTGTCACAGCCCGTACAAGGAAAGGCCTTGTCCCTTTTTGGGAGGTAAGGCTTTTTCTTGGCGGAAGCCACAGACTCGCGCCTATCGAATGTGCGTTTCCTGGTGGGCTGCTGCATTTTGTTGGGCAAAATCGGTTTGTCTTCTCCAGGGGAACCCTTCTCTTTCTTTATTTTGTGGTGCAAGGGTTTGTCAATGGAAGGTAACTGTGTGGACGTGTTCACCGATGTACAGCATTTTAAGTGAGCACGGAGGTAGCTTGGGTATCGGAATGTCTTATTGCAACCTGTGCACCTCTTATGAGTCCTTGTGTGAACACTGCGGCCAAACTCGGTGTTGAAGACCTTCGAGCAGAACTTACACGGGTAGACGCCCTCGACCGCTTCTTGTGTCGGCTCAGGTTCCGATTTAACAACCAAGATGGTTTTTTTCTTTCCTCCATCCTTTTCTGTGTGTGCGACCCCCGTGTGGACCTTGTTTGTGTGAGAAAGCCTCTTGTAGGCTGACCTCGTAGGCGTGTGAACTGGCTGTCCAGGCCTCGGCTTGGTTGAACCTTTTAGATTTTGACTACGTGGGTGGTGGTGTGGCTTTGGGGCCGACGAAGGCTTCTGTTGATCCTTGGCGTGTTCAAGCTGCTGCTTTGGGCCTTCATCCGGATCTGTTTCAACAACAATGGGTGTTAAAAGGTTAGGGTTCTGTCTACAGATTGACCATGGGCAGATTAACTCTGTTCTGGTAATTTTCCAGTGGTGGCCACGCATGTAAAAACTGGGTTACGGTTACTTAACAGAAATTAGGGTCAGTTGGCGGAACCATGACTTTGCCGAGATTGAGACGTGATGGATCAGATCTTTGGACTGCCAATGAGACATCATTAAAATGACCTACATTTTGGTATATTGCAATTCAAAAGCAAGAAGTGGTACGTGAATAAGCCCTGCAGACTTGCTTATTGCCAAGCGTTGCAAGCATGGTGCCACTGCCATATATGAGCAATAACCTACAAGGTTTATCACAGCTAGTTCAAGGGCTTATATATAAATATTGCAGATATTCAGTATTTGCAAAAGCTCTGTACTGTGTGTACTCCCAACTAAAACATGCAAATCAAAGCTGACCTACAGTGATTAAGCAAGATACTACAATATTGTGCAGTGTGGGCATGAACATGGGTGTTGGTGTCAATGTGTCAAGTGAAATGCACATGCTGGTTATTTGGAGTCCTCACCACTCAGAGAACTGCCAATGAGGTATCCATCATCCTGCACCTGAAATGTACAGAATATCAGAAACCACAGTTTATTTCAAGCATGATTGGCCTTAATATTGGCCTTTACCGTTTACCTTTGTCTAGTCTACCTCTGAATTCAATTCTATTTCAAGGATTTTGTTTCAACGCTCAGTGTTTTGCAAACACAAACCTCTTGTTTGATGTCGGGCAAGCGCCACAGCGCCACGGACAACGAGCACAGGGAGTTGCTGCAGCTCTCGGTGGCCGCGTAGCTGGTGGAGGGGGTCTGGTCCACGACGTTCTCACAGCCCAGCGGAGCACACCAGTCGTCCGGGACTGGACAAGCAGGCAAAATAAGTCTGTTGCTGCATCATCATCATCATCACAGTTGGGACATTACATACAGGAAATCAGAAGTGGCAATTCATTTATGGTACCGCATGCATTAAACAGGACTGCCAGCAATGAAACATGTAGATCACAGCTAGGCATCAAGAGATCAGATGTAACTCAAAGTCGCTGGACATGGTGAATTGAGGCAAAATTGTAGCGGTTGTGTACCCTCGACGACTATCTCGGGCGTCGTTTGTCCGACGGTCTGTGAGACGTCCTCCCTACGCTGCCGCTTCTCCTTGCGTTCCTGCAGTTTCTTCTCAGCCTTCTCCAGTTGGAACCGCAGCGTGGAAATTTCCTCCATTTTCTGCTTCATCAGCATTTGATGGTCAACTGTGACGGTGTCAAAGGCGCTTGTGATCTCCAACACGGCGGCCTTCAGCAGCGTGTCCATGGCTGAGCTCAGCTTCTTCTCAAAGCTCTTCCTCAGGTGGTACGTTACCTGACCCGGCGACAGAAGGGAAGGAGCCTCAGAAGGGTCCCTTGCCAAGGCTCTGACAGGATGTTGAGGGAGCTGTCAATCAAACAACATAGAACAGGTCAAGACAATGTATCATAAAAGTCACACACACACACACACACACACACAATATATATATATATATATATATATATATATAAACATCGAAATAAAAAATTCTACCGCTGAGCAAAAAGCAAAAGCAGTTAGGCCAAATTAGCAGTAAAAAACATATTATAGAAGTACATTAATTATACAGCCATGGTTATATATGTATTTATTTTATTCATATATAAAAAATTGTCTTCTTGCTATTTTATCTTTTTTGCCATGTCACAAGAATGTCACTGTTCAGAATGGCCCTGTGGTATGATGTACTGTACATGTGACAAAACACTTTGACTTTGGCTTCGGTTAGTAGTACTACTACGTATCCACGTGGGACCTGTACAGTATATTCGGTTGGTTCCGGTGTATCTGGTTGTTGTCAGTCATCGGTCATTTGCGCTCATGACGCATTCCACACAATCCTCATCCCTTCATCCTCCAGGGCTTCAGACATCACTCAGTCTGTATCAGGTCTTTGTGATCTGAATAGTGCTTGACGTGGCCCATGAATACAGTAGCAGGATCAAGAGGACAGGGGGGGGGGGGGGCTCTCTTTATTCTCAAAGGTCCTTTCCCTCATCCTCATGTCATCTAAATGCAAGTCCTTGCTTCCCCCCAGAAACACAACAACGTTGATGAGACTTCAACAAGTCAGTCTCTCTGTTGTGCCTGACCTGGTTGTTGTTGCTGTGGTTGTCATGGTTGTTGTTGTTGTTGTTGAGGGCCAGAGGATGGCCGCAGCGCTGCAGCTCATCCATCAGCCAGGGGCCCCCGAAATTGTTCAGGATCACCGTGGACTGCACGTGTAAGGCCGAGTTCTGGTGCCGGTGGGCTGACTTGGACAGGTTGGCGAGGCTGACGAAGCCGCCGTGCACCCAGGTGGACGGCGACTTGTCGGCCACGAACAGCAGGCAGCTCCAGCAGTACAGCCGTCCGGTTCTCCCGCAGCCCGCCATCCACGGGTAGCGTCTGTAGTTGTCGACGTTGAAGCGCCTCTCGCCACATTTACCCTTCTGTGTCAGCAGCAGCGGCGGAGTCGGCCTTCCGCTCTGCACGAGACTCTGCTGATCGGCGAAAGCGCGCCTCGAAAACGGCACCGCGATCAAGCCAGCCAACACACCTTCCTCGGACATGGCCCCTCCGCTTTATTATTATTATTATTATTATTATAGTATTACTATAGTATTATAGGCGAGCGGCGCCAAACATTAAAGTCCATCCTGTGTGTGTGGGCTGCAAATACACTCTTAGCAGGAAGAAAAACAGGAACTTGTACGACGTGTCGCGCCTCCATTTATTTATTTATTTATTTTTCTTCCTTCAACAACACAGCGCACAACGCCGCCGACACCGTGACGTCACAAGACTGCGCCTACTCGCTCCAGGCGTCAACAATAGAACACTGGTTCAATACAGCGCATGTGAACCAATAATATCAACAAAAAAATAACTCAAATATATATATATAATATATATATATAATATAAATATATATATAATTAGTAGTGTGACTCGATTAAAAAAATCTAATTAATTAGAGGCTCTGTAATTAATTAATGCATTTTTCAATTCAAATGGATTTTGGTATACGAGTGAATCAATGAATAGACATATACATACGTTTAAGCAGCAAAATCCTGTTTATTTTTGCGACAGACCAACAGATCAGTGCAGCAATTTTATGAATAATTTCTAACACAATGTACCTAACCTAATGTTACACTAACCCTCCCCACCCACCCAAATATCCTTGGTCAAAATAATAAACAGACCAACAGTTTAACATAAACAGTTTGATCAACATTTTAGTGTGACTTCACAGTAACAACAAACCCATTGGTCTCAGGATACCTCTAAGCCTACTTCTTCTGCGTCTTCTCTTTCAGCCAGTTGCTGAGACAAACTAGCCTGTTTACATTTTGAGAGCACAAGGCTGCCCTCTTTTTTTGCACTATGTTACCTGCAAGTGAGAAAAGTCTCTCACAAGGGACAGAAGTGGCAGGGCTGGCCAGATACTTGCGGGCCAGGGCAGACAGCTGTGGATGGGTCCCTGCATGAGTTGACCACCACTGCAGTGGGCAGTCTGTCTCGCTGATGGTGGGCTCTGCTCTGTAGAGGCACAAAGCCCTGTTAGACCCCTCTTCCTCCTCTGAATCAGAGTCTGAAGCAAACAGCAGGAGTCTCTTCTTTGCTGGCTCTGTGGGTTCTGGAGGGGCTCTGTCGGGTTTTTGTCGCAGCAGTGCCTCAACGCTGGTCCACACCCCTTCTCGCTCTCCTCTTGGTAGACACTTTAAGTCACATATCTGCAGTGGATAGTTTAGATTAGATTCAACTTTATTGTCATTGCACAGAGGACAAGTACTGAGACAACAAAATGAAGTTAGCATCTAACCAGAAGTGCAAGTAGCAGTAAAGTGCAAAAAGAGAATATTTACAAATCTGATGAAATATAAGTAACAGTAAATGTTTAATTATTGTACCAATTAACAGTCGATTCAAAAAGTTTTCAAATTGCAAATAAAAAAACAGTAGCAACTTTATACTATAGTGATGTCAATATTCAGTACATTTAATTTTGAAAAAACAATTTAATTTATATTTCACTAATTCACAGTCAATTCACAAAGCTTTCAAACGGCCAGCAGCTTAACATGGTAAGTAAATCCCATAAATAAAACAGTTTTTGGTGTGGGTGGGTGTTTACCTGCATGGTTCAAGGAGGGTCTCCAACTTCTGCATGTTGTCCCACTCTGCTGTAGTCAACATGGTTAGCTTGTGCTTCCGTGTGGTTAGAGTCGCCTTCACAGCCTCTTGGTTCTTCAGGAGACGAGAGATCATATCTAGCGTTGAATTCCACTTTGTGGAAACTGTTTGCTGCTGGTGTAGTTCCTCTGTATTGGCAGGGCTGTGTTTAAAGTGACCCACTATCTTGCGACACCTCGCCAACATGTCAGTAAATCCGCCGTCACCAAGGCAAACAGTGATGGTCCTCTGCAAAATGTGAGCAATACACGTGCTCGAAAGTGAGCCGTCTCGCTGCAGCGCTGTCTGTTCCCAGTGTGGTGACCTTTTGTTGGACTTCCCAGGCTCTGCCACAGAGAGGAAATCATCTGTGATGTTTTCAGCATCGTGTCTGGTCTCCTGAACGGTTAAGGCAAAAGACTGAAGACGCCATTCCCCGTCAATGATGTGTGGTCACACCGACGTAATTTGAATTACTTACCGAGGTCCAGTGAACCCCAGTCAGAGCAACACATTCGGCTTTCTCCAACACACTCTTTTGCTTCCTTTTCAGTGTCATAAAGCTGCTGGATTTTTTTCGAAATTGTTTTTCTGCATGGCAGTTTATAAATTGTGTCAGACGACGCAATCTGTAGGACATGTTCTAGCCCCTTATCTTCGACCACCGAAAGTGGTCTACAGTCCACGGCGATCCAGTGAGCCAGTGATTTTGTTACCTTAGTAGAGGTGGTCGTACTCATCTCGAACCCCGTCATCATCATCTCGTCGAGTGTGGGTCGGCGACTCCGCTTGCTCGTCCTAGGAACGTTAGCTTTAGCTCTGGCACCCACGCTAGCCGCAACATGTTTAGCATTGACGTGATACCGTAGGCTTGAAATGCTCCGGTGATACGCAAATTCTTTGTTGCACAAGTTGCACACAACCGTTCTCTTATCGGCACTTCCATCAGGATGTCTTTTAAACATAAATGTCCCATTCACCGGGCCAAGCAACGTGGTCTCTCCTGGTGCGTCCATGTTTGAGCCAACGCTCTACTGGTTGTGTGGGGGGGGTGGGGGGGGCTTTGTAGTCCGACGTCACTCAATGCACGTTGTGCGTCGGTATAATCGGTATGCCTGGAATTCGTCCACTGAGAAACGTTCCGTGGTGTTTGGAGTGCAAAAATAAAGTGCGATTAAAATGCTTTCATTAGTTTTTCTGTAATTAATGAATCGTAATTAACGCGTTAAAGTCCCAGCCCTATTATTATTATTATTATTATTATTATAGTATTACTTTATAGGCGAGCGGCGCCAACCATTAAGGTCCATCCCGTGTGTGTGGGCTGCAAATACACTCTTAGCGGGAAGAAAAACAGGAACTTGTGCTATTGGAGCGCCAAGGTATCGCTCCTCCAGTTATTTCTTTCTTTATTCAACAACACAGCGCACACAACGCCGCCGACACTGTGACGTCACAAGCCTGCGCCCACTCGCTCCAGGCATCGACAATCGAACACTAGTTCAAATCCAGCACATGTGAACCCATAATATCAACAAAAAAATAACTCACTCAAATAAAAAAAATATAAAAAAATAAATATATATATAATATATAAAGAATTGAATAACAAATACATTAAAACAAAACAAAATAAATAAACTATATTCTTTGGAATAAGCTAATATGCAGAGTTTATTGCATCACTTGATGGAGGCGTCTGCCAATGATTTATAGCCCCGCCCACTATAGCTCAGTCCGGGTCATGACGTCCTGACCAATGAGAGAGCCAGCTCTGGCTGGAGTCAAACCACGAAACGATCTGATTGGATAAAAACTCTTTCAGGCTTTCCAGACTGTAACCCTTTCGTTTCCGAAGCAAACTTGAAAACGACGAGAAGACAATAATTATGTAATCGATGACATTAAATATAGCATTTAAAATATGCTGATATGTGAAGGCCGTCAGGGGGTTGCCTCCGATATATCGGCCATAGATGATACAAAAAAATAGTTCGTCGTTGTCGCTATCCGAGCAGCGGTGTCTAGTGTACCGTAGTAGCGGCTATAAAGGCGCAGCGAGAAAATGTACTTAAAAATAAATAAATAAAACCCAACGTTTCGGTAACGTTTAAACACGTCGTTCATCGGATTAAACGCAAACTGTAATATTACACCCCCCTTCACACCACGTCCTCTGTGAACTCGGTTGTCTTAAAACACCTCAGCCATGCCAAAAAAAAACGGACACTACACGTCTTAATTGGTGCTGTCGTTAGCATGCTGGCTAACGACATCACGACGCATACATGTGGTCCCGATACGTAACAACGTTCACTGTTCATTTACCATCTCATAGACGACGGGGTGCTCCAGCTCCAGGTGCTTCAGCAGATGCGACGTTTTCTTGCCCGGCACGACGCGGTGGCAGAAGTCTACGGCGCAGGTCGACTGGCGCCTCCGCTCGCTGTACACAAAGTACTTACACACGTCGCTTCGCGGCCTCTTGCCCGGCGCCAGCTCGCCGTTGCGGAACATGTTGACCCCGATCGAGTCGATAAGCACACGGTGTCCGGCGTGAAAAGAGTGCACCGTTGTTTTCGTACACACACGACACGTACACACACACACACACTCAGGGAACTTCACGGTGGTATTGTATTTTTTTTTTTTTACATGCGCTGCTTTCATGGGCCTGCAGCAGAGGAGGCTGCAGTTGCATGACTTGACCAGGAGGGGGTAGTGGTGGGGGGACAACAACAGGGGCCAGGGGCCACCCTGTTGCTTGAAAACTGTACCCTCTAACCCAGGGCTGCCCAATTTGGGGCCCGCGGGCCACGCGCCTTATCCACTGTATAATTTTTTTCCCGCCATCAGCGCTCGGAATCTGCGCTTGTAGTATTCATTTCGCTGTTTTTTTTCATCCTGCAATTGATATCTTGATTGGGTCCACTAGATCAGACACTAATATGCAGACCGTTAATTCGGAGCAATACCGCTACCGTGAGACGCGCGTCTGGCACCGAGTCAGCGACTCCCGGGGGGGGGTAGACGCGCGACGGGGAGTTACACGCGCGAGTCGGGCCATCAGTAGACGAGGATCACAGCGTCTAGCACCCCCCCCCCCCCCCCGCCCCGCCGGGAATCACTAACCCGGTGTCCGTCGTGCGTCTCCCGGGGGGGGGGGTGCTAGACGCTGTGATCCTCGTCTACTAATGGCCCGGCCCGTCTGGCAACTTTAAAAACCAAAAGTGGCCCTTGAGCCAAAATAATCGCCCACCCCTGCTCTAACCCTAGCCCTTGATTTGATTCTGCAGACCTGTAGCAAAATGAATTGATTACTGTATGTATGTATGTATGTGCCTTCAAGAACATGCGGTCAACTACTGCTGGTTTATTGAAGGTTCCCAGCAACAGCCGAAAGAAAACTGGCGACGCAGCCTTTGTCAATGCCGCCCCAATGCTATGGAACACACTACCTATAGACACAAAAAACCCCACATCTTTTTACTTTACCTTTTAACTAGGTACGCCTGAAATTGCACGTTTTTAACTATGTACGCTTGCAATTGCGCCTGCTTGCACTTTGCACAGCTGAATCGTCACCTTTGATCTTGGATAGAACCCAACAGGGTTTTTATGTTATGTTCATGCTTTTATGGTTTTTCATGTTTACTTTTGTTTTAATGTTATTTTCTAATGTCCATTTTCGATTCTGATGTCTATTTCCTATGTTTTATGTGAAGCATGTATTTTCGCTGTAATGCACTTGGAGTTACATTTCTTGTATGCTATATAAAGGTGCTATATAAATAAAGTTTTCCTTATTTACTTGACATGAGTTTGTCTTAAGTCTCAAGCTCCACTTCGACCATTGAAAATCTTCAGGTTGTGCAAATGAACTGCCAACCACTGGAATGGAGGGGGGGTGCGACATCTAGTGGCAATCAATTGCATCTTTTTATTTTATTTTATTATTTGTAATTGTTCACGTGAACATATCGTAGCTTGCAAGAATAAAAAACTTGAATTGAAATATAAAATAAATGCAAACCATTCACATTCGAGAATAGTACCAGCTATTATGCAGGGAACCTAGTAATTATGAAACTCGTTCTTTTAACCTTGCAATTTTGAAAGCTTGAAACCTGCTCTATTCTTATCTTTATGCACCACAGTGATATATTGCTGTCTCTTTCAACAAATGTACTTTGTAAGTCGCTTTGGATAAAAGCGCCTGCCAAATGCCCTAAATGTATGTGTAAATGTACTATTTCATTGTTATTAAAACCACATGGTCCATCTGTAATATATTCATTCATTCAAGGGCAAAAAAACGTATTAAAGCAAAGGTTAATTCAAATAATATGACTGAAATTAATAATAAGTACTTGTGGCAGATTTATACAGTGTAAGTGGTGCAATGTCCTGCTCTTGAGCTCTTGAACAGCTAATGGCTCCCTGTGTTACACCAGTTACCAGGACTGCTTCCCAGTGTCCTGAGTGTGGCAACAACCTTGCAAAACATGGAACATGGAACATTTGCTCAGTGCAAGGTCCCCGTCTGTCTGGTGGGTTGTTTTGTGTGTTTCTCTGCAGTTCTTTTGTATATGGCAAGGATATTTCCATGTCCCTATCCACAGCAACACTGCAACTCATCCTTTCACAATTCACATGGATTTCCAGAAGCTGCATGAGGAATACCAATAGGCTTCAGAACGTTGCTACTGTCATTAATTACTGCTTTGTCTTTGTTTAACTGGAGGAAATTGTGGCACATCCACCTGTTAATAAAGAAATGTACATTTGGGTGTCATCTGCATAGTTGTGGTAGACTATATTGTTGTTATGCCGAATATGGAAAAGTGGCAACATATAAAGATTAAACAGAAGAGGCCCAAGAATTGATCCTTGGAGAACCCCATGTAATTTTTGTTTGCGCAGATAGGCAGTTACCAATAGACCAAATAAATAATAATAATAATAAATAAACCAAATAGCCTCCGTTAGGTAGGACTTGAACCAATGCGGTGCTGTGGGGTTACACAATCCCACCTAGGATTGCACTGGCTGCCCCGCTGAGTCATTCTCCACAAGATGGCCTTCTGACCACACTTAGGTACTTGACGTCACACACAACAAGGACCATGGCTGCACTATTTCACATGGCAACATTGGATAAAGTGAATCACTTACTCACTGGCCAACCCTATGTGTCTGTTCTGGAAGGATGGAGGAGCCTTGGAAACCACTGGGTCTTTCCTCAGAAGTCGCCATCATGGTCTTTCCTCAGAAGATGAGATGATAAGAGAAGACAGCGACCAGGCTGATGTGTCTATCAGCTGACAGCTTTCAATGAAACAATTGTTTTGTATGATTAATTCCAAGTGCACAGCCCAGATAGCATTGTGACCCAGCTAAACCAGACAAAAACTTCTGCCAATTTTCTGATCACAAAACTGACCACCGACATACTATTCTGTATATTATGTTGTTATATTATATATCATGTTAGTGCATTACACTTTATTGTAGTTCTTGTATTGGCCAACAGCCCGTTTTTAATTCAGTGGTATGGCATTCACCGCTGGTTACTAATATACTTCCCGTCATGTGTGCAGCAGATGTTTACATAGCCAGTGGACATTTCAGTGTATTTAATCCTCAAGAATGTTGCAATAAAAGAATGGAAATACAAATATAATGTATAGAGGCCTACCTTTTTAGGCCTACCAGTATATGAGCTTATCCAACAAAATTATACCTTCAGCTTTGTGTGACGATTTTATTCTTGGGACAATTTAACAAATCATCTTACAGTGAACAAAAAGAAAAAACAAGTGCTTGGTTTGCAAGGTCGCTTTACCGAGTGTCAGGGAGAAGGTTCCGGGACAAGGGGTTAGTGACAAAGCAAAGGGTTCAGTAGATTGCTTGAATAACTACCCAAGACCCACAGGAATGATTGCCACCCGTTATAAATTACTTATACATTGTTTTACTTAGATTGACGTGGTCTTTGTGCAGCTCAGCCAAAGGTAGAGTTGTTCCAGCCCACATTGGCTGCTGCCAGATCCTCAAGCTGATATAGACCCTACAGCAGACAAATAAAGAATACATTTAAAACATAAGGGGTGTCACAAGTCAGAATAATAGTTTGTCTGCACAGTACTACTCAAAACCCTGTATGGGTTAGCGTCGGTGAACAACAGAGTCCTCTTACGTAGTTATGATTCAAGATTCAACTAGTTTAATGAGTGGAATTAATGAGTTTGATGAACGTTTGACTACTCTACCTGTCTGGAGAGATGGCCAGGTGCTGGGTGAGCAGTCCAGACAGCAGTTTACTGTATTTCCGCTGGGAGCCACTGATACAGCCGATGCTGCCCAGAGTGCAGAGGGCGCACGGCGCGTCCGTTCCTCCAAACATCATCATTTGGTCGGGGTTGACGCGAACGGCCACATACTGGAATACGCCAAGAGAGCACAGGATTCAAGTTCAAAGACTCATTCATTAAAAAAAAAAGTCCTCAATAAAACAATCCAATAACAATATAAGAACAATCAAACAGGGTGCAACAGAATAAAAAGGGAATTGAGTATGTGACAAACATGATCAGGACAAACAAATATAATATATATTATCAAACTAGATGCTAAAGGACTGCATGAGGCTTCATTCAGCCTACTTACTATTTCTACTTTATAAATAGTAAGTAGGTTGAGTCTTTGGTGACATATTCACTTGCTGATCCCGCATGTAATGGAAATGATGCTTGTACCCCGGCCATGTGAATTATGTTATTAGTCGTTTTTTGGGATGTTACAGTAGGCTAATTCCAACTCTCCCATGACATTGTGAGGAACAAGTCAAGCCCTACTGTATATAAACTGTCTCCCACTTTCTGTGGGAAGCTAAAAATAACCAGTATAGTCCCCATCCTGTCCACATGCGTTGGTAGTCGGTAGCCTATTGGGGGGGGGCAGACGTTTCCCCAGTACAGTACAACCAGCCTACATGACGCACACAGCCTGTCATCATTATAGCCAAACATAGTGTACCATAAGCCCACCATAGACCACCACAGCCTACCATAGTGTACCACAGCCTACCATAGACCACCACAGCCTACCATAGACCACCACAGCCTACCATAGTGTACCACAGCCTACCATAGACCACCACAGCCTACCATAGTGTACCACAGCCTGCCATAGACCACCACAGCCTACCATAGTGTACCCTAGTGCACCATAGTGTACCACAGACCACCACAGTGTACCCCAGACCACCATCGCCTACCTGGGACGGCTTCCCCAGCGCCTTGGCCAGCGCCTCGGTCGCCTCGGACAGGAAGGCGGCCGGGACCGCGCCTCTGGCCACGTTGGTGTTGACCGTGAACATGGGCATGGTGACGGCGGGGTGGTGCAATGCGGCGCAACGGCTCGGTCGTCTTCAGAGAACCAAGCGCACCGTGAGAGATGCGAAGCGCATGTGATGGTGATGACGCTTCTTCCTCCTCCTCCTCCTCCTCCTGCAGGGGGGGGTGCAGAAGGAGGAGGAGGAGGGAGGGACGTCGCGTCTTCTTCGCGAGAACGTGACGCCAGTACGCTGCTCTTCATGTTCATGGCGGCGGCGGCGGCGACGAGGACAGCGCCCCCGTCCGTCCTGGAGGACGCCGGTGTCGCTGTTTTGTTCCCCGTGTCGTTTATAAGAGCCAGGGGCGGCGCCAGGGATTTGGGGCCCCCGTTGAAAAGAAACCATAATAGGAGCCCCACCACGGCCGAGCGAAAAGAAAGTCACGTTGTTTTACTCCTCCTTTTAACTAATTTTAACATAATTTAGACCATCATTATATATATGGACCCGTATAATACTATGATGCTTTTGCCATGTGGTTACATGAGGTTTGCATGGAGTGTCATGCTTAAGAGAACATTATTTTATTCATGTTTATTTAAGTAGGCTATTTATTATGTAAGAGGGTGTTACAGGGGCCCTCCAGTATATTTTGTTTTATTCTTTTTGATACAAATTTCAGTCTAGCAACCATTTTGCCAATTTTGCTGTGGTTATGTCACTAATTTCTTCGAAGAAAAGACATTTTTAATTTCAGGCTTTTAGAGGGGCCCCCCTCCCATTCACTTTTGGCCCCTGGGTAGTCAGCCCCTGATAAGACCCACAGCTCATCATGTGGGGATTATTCCCTAAAGTACAACATTTGTACTTTTTTTAATCAGTAAAATCAACGAGTAAAAGCAAAAAAGGAACGCGTCGATATTACAATATATATATATATATAAATATATATATAAGTCACGCAGAAAGGCTTTGCGCATCTCACGGGCGGGTGCGGTTGCGCTCGATTGTAGGGTAATTACGGTACCACCGCGCGCATGCGCAGTGGCGCCAGTGGCATCCTCCAGCAGCAGTTTGTCGCGGAGATGGAAAAGGAAAACAGTGGCGGGGAGAGAGGAGCGCAGAAGTTGGATTAATTATCTCCCCCCCCCGCCGCCGCTTTTTCTCTGGCCGCTCCTCTCCGGGCCACGATCGAGCCGGGGGTCGTGTGTTTGGCCGTGTTATCAGCACGCCTCGACTTTTGACCTCCTCCCCTCCCCGGTGCAGCTCCCAGACGGTACGTACCGAGGCTACGATCGGCTGCTAGCGCCGCCACTTGAGAGCCGTAGCGCCCGTCGTCTCCTCTCTGTCCTCTCTCTCTCTCTGTCCGTCCGCACGGCTCCTTTATTCACGTCCAGATCGGACCAGCGGACCTCCACCATCCGACGTACGAGACGACAACGACGACAACAACAACAACGCGGGCGAGATGATCGTAAAACAAGCCAGCGTGCTGTCGTCCTTTCTTCTTCTTCTTCTTCTTCCATAAGTTCACCACTACGGGAGGCGAGGAGACGCGCCGCCGCCACGCCGCGTCTTCGAGAGTCGATCTCTCTCAGCTCACTGTGGGGTTTCTCTTCTTATTTGTGTCATAGGTAATCTGCGTCATCTGCTCCATCCAACCGTCCAGCCCCTTCTTCCACTCCGCCCGGACCGGCGGTGGAGACCCTGCGGAGGAGACCATGGAGGAGACCGTGACGACGTTCGAGACCCACCTGACAGCTGTCATGGACAGTCTGATCCGCGCCTCCGTGTGCGAGATCACCAAGCTCTTCCAGGAGACCGTCAACGACTACATCGTGGAGCTGACGCTCAACCGGAAGGAGAACGACACGCTGAAGCTGCGCCTGCGGCTGACGGAGAACAAGCTGCGGAACGAGCGCAAGTACGGCATGGGCTGGGCGGCCAGCCGCCGGGGGGGCGCCGCCGCCACCGCCGCCGGGCTCCCCGCTCCGGAGGACGGGGTGACCGGCGGCGGGCGCAAGAAGCGGAAGCGCGACGCGCAACGTAAGTGCAGTGTGTGTATGTGTGTGTGTGTGTGTGTGTGTGTGTGTTCATCATCATCACATCAACACACTATTCAGACAGACAGGCAGGCAGACGTTTCCCCAGTACAGTACAACCAGTCACCAGAACTACCAGATTATAACAACATCAACAACAACAACAACATCACATAAGATGTCAACATGTCTTCATGTCTTAATATGTAGAATGTTTTTTTGTGTCAAAGCAGTGTAATATGTGGCTTGTATGTTAGGAAGAAGACACTTGTTTTGTTGGAAGCCATCTGGCTACAGCTCTCTCTCTTCTGCCCTCCCTCCCTCCTCTTCCTCTCCTCTCCTCTCTTACTCCCCCGCCTCCTCTTCGCACTCACTCCCTCCCTCCCTCCCGTTCCCTTCACCTCCCCCTCTTCTCCTCTCCGCTGCCTTCTGCTCCTCCCTCTCCTCTGTGCTCTGTGCTCACTCTTTCTCTCTCTCTCTCTCTCTCCTCCCCTCCCTCCCTCTCCTCTCTTCTCCTCACCCACTACTTCTCCACTTGTGTCTCACTCCCCCTTCCTGCCGTATTCCTCTTTAACTCCCTCCTCCCCCTCCTCCTCCTCCCCTCCCTTCCCTCCTCCTCCTCCTCCTCCTCTGGCTCCTTATCCTTCCTCTCTCCCTGCCCCCACACCTCCTCCACACTGCCTTCCTGCGAGCCCTCCTCCTTTCTCCTTCATCACGTTGCACACACTCCCCCTCACCCCTCCCTTCCTCACTCCGCTGCACTCTACTCCTCTTCCGCTCTCCTCTCCTCTGCACCCGCTGCCTCCTCCTCCTCTTCCTCCTCCTCCTCCTACACACACACACACACACACACACACACACACACACACACACACACACTGGAGCGAGGGAACAGACGGACCAGGGAAGAATCTGCAGATATCGACATGTTGTCAACATGCTTTCGTTTGTTGGTCTATTTGTTCACGTTTCGGTTTTTTTTCTTTGTTCGTGGAAGAATATGAAACTGAGAGGTTGTCGGTGTGATGGCGGTGTTGTTTCCGTCGACGTTCAGACGGCCAGAGTGAGCCGGTAAATTTTATACTGTGAATTTTTAATGTTTTAAATCCCAGGAAAATAAATCACATTGAATATCCCGCATTATTTTTAAATGTTTGTTTTTATTTTGTATCGTCGTGCTACAAAGTTACGTTTTCTGTATTTATGTTTTTCAGCATTTCATATTTTTGAATCTTTATATACATAATAATCAATTTCCATTTGAAAATAATGATGAGCTTGGTGTTTTGGTGACAATGTCCTCCAACCATTTGGTATTTTGTATGCTTGCTTTGGTCAAGAAATAAAACTTTTGAGTTAATTTAAGAAAATCTGGTGATTGACACATTCTTAAAAACGAAAGATGAGCTGATATGGTTCATAATGTAGTAATTTTATTGGAAGTTAATCATGTAAATCAATCATCTGAATACACTAACATGCTGCTCATATGTCAACAGTCAAGGACAGGGACAATCGTAGATTGAAAGGAGAACATTTAAATGGAAATGATTAATTAATTGTATTTCCATACATTAATCAGAGAAGGTCTGAGAGCTGGGTTTTTTTATGTGCAACCACCTGTGGGGTTGGCTGGTTGGCCACACTGCCCCTGAAACAGGGAGATGGGCATGGCCAGCCTCTGCCTCAGGATGCCCTCCAAGGCGGCCAGGGGCATTCGCTTCACATCGTAGCCCCGGAACTTGCTCCTGGCCTTGGGGTTCACCGGCACGATCTCCTGCCCGCTCTGCTGGTCGTTCCTCCCCACGGCCGCGTACGCGGGGAAGAACGGCTTGGCCCTCTTGGGCAGGCTGGCGTTGTAGGCGGTGCAGCAGTAGGCCGACCACATGTACTCGGGCACCGCCACCCGGTTTTTGATCCAGCGCTGGCCCGAGGCGTACGGCAGGGCCCCCGTGATCACGTGCGCCGGCCCCAGACAGAAGGCCTCCAGTCTGACCCTCACCTCCTCCTCCAGCCTGGCCCAGGGCCCCGCGTTGGAGCCGTCTCGCTGGGGGACGACGTTGGTCAGAGTGAAGGTGGCCTTGCGGTCGACGATGTCGTGGTGGTGCAGGCTGGGGTTAAGGTGGCCCCGGGTGTACGTGGAGTTGATGTAGTCCAGGGGCACTGCCTGGCTCTCAATCACATTCTGGCTGATGTTGGTGTTCTTGGGGAAGTCGTTCATTTCTGGATTGGCGCGGGAGAAAGCCAGCTGGACAACGGTGAGGGAGAGAGAGAGAGAGCGAGAGAGATTGCTTTATATTGCCCTCATGGCACTGAGGTTAATATTTACACATGTGACCATCCTGGTAAGATAAGCGAACGAGCGAATGTCATTTGGAAAAGGAAAACAGCAACGGGGTGCCGTTCAACTTCCGTTTTCCCTTTCTAAACTCGATGATGAATCAGTGATGACTCAGTGCTCTTGGAAACGTGCTTCAACATGACGAACCCTACTGTCCAGCTCATGCTTTATGAGATTAGTTAGGCGTGAGGGAGCCTCCTTAGCGAAACAGGCCGGTACGAGTCCGACGTCAGCGGTTAATGGGCAAATGGATTTCGGCAGAGACTGTCGCTCTCTGAGGTGGAGTTACCTTGTAAATCGGCGTGTACGTTATTTGTAAGCCGAACATGCTGCCGGCTTGTCTTGCAAACCACACACCAAATACACCCACTTACACACGCACGCACACACACACACACACACGCACACACACACACAATCTATCTCTCTCTCAATCTCTATCTCTCTTTCTCTATCTCTCCCTCTGGTAGACGTGAAAGGCTTTTAGGCACACATAGTACTGGTAGACGTGAAAGGCTTTTAGGCACACATAGTACTGGTAGACGTGAAAGGCTTTTAGGCACACATAGTATTGGTAGACGTGAAAGGCTTTTAGGCACACATAGTACTGGTAGACGTGAAAGGCTTTTAGGCACATATAGTATTGGTTGAGGTGAAAGACTTTTTGGTACACTACTGGTAGAGCTGAAATTCTTTTAGGCACACATAGTACAACTGGTAGAGCTGAAAAGCTTTTAGGCAACATGATAATACTGGTAATGGAGAAATGCTTTTAGGCACACAGTATTGGTTGAGGTGAAAGGCTTTTTGGTACACTACTGGTAGAGCTGAATGGCTTTTAGGCACACATAGTACTGGTAGAGCTGAAAGGCTTTTAGGCACACATTACTACAGGTAGAAGTGAAGGCTTTTAGGCACACATGAGAATACTGGTCGAGGCAAAGTCTTTTAGAAACACATACTACTGGTAAAGTTGAGAGGGTTTTAGGCACATGTACTACTGGAAGGGGTGAAAGGCTTTTAGCTCTTCCAGCACATGCGGCAGGGAAAAGCTTCACTCTTCATCTCACCATCATCACTCTGGCCTTTGAATATCCAAGCATGCCAGACGTGTTACGACCTCTTTCTTGTCAGGTGACTTAAAGGAGGTTTTTAGGGTTGAAAACAAAAAGTGACACCTTTTTAGATTGATGTGTGTTTTCAATCATTTAGTAGAATTCAACGTGTGATACTCCAACCATGTTTGTTTGTTATGTGTTCTAACAAAAGCGAAAATGGATATAAAGGATGTGTTTGCTAAGTCTGCCGTCTGGTTTGGGTTTGGTGGACGTGAGTAGAAGTGACGGGTCCTCTCTCTGTGGTTCTGGTGCAGTTTGCTCAGCACGAGGGCTACCAACCCGCCTCCCTGCGACTCATCAAGGAGGCTCTGAAGATGGACCCGCCGAACCAGAACATGCAGGCCGGCTCCAGATCCCACAGCGAAGGTACACACAGTCTTTTCAAGGTGGTATGCATGTGGTGAATATGTGTACTTCCTGGCCACTTCCTGGTTGTGTAGATGGCAGAGGGAAGGTTGCCCCTTGGTTTGGCTAATTGGATTTCTATAGATTAGGCATACATGCGATTGGCTCATATTTTATTTTAATATGTTATTGTAATATGAGTCTGAATCTTGTATTACATTAGTTTAACTCTTTAGAAAAAATAAAACATCTATTATGTATTCCTACTCCTACTTGGTGATAATATATCCGGCAGTAATGCATACCTAGTCGTGAATATGTGGCACGTTTTATATATGTGACATCAACCATATATTGTCTAAAAGGCCAGCATCTCTGCCGTCTCCTCCTGTCAGGCGAGCTGTCTGACCGTCCCCCGGCCCTTCACCCTGGGGAGAGGGGAGTCGAGGAGGAAGAGGAGGAGGACGGGGAGTGGGAGATGGGCTCCACGGAGCCGTCGGAGGGGGGCATGAGCATGGACGAGCTCCGCGGCCTGGAGACGGCGCTGAGGGCCGAGAGGGGCCGTGAGCGGGCCGCCCTGAGGGCCTCCAACTCTGTCAGCCCCGCGGCAGACATGGCCCCCGGCGTCGAGGGGCCCCTGGCCCCCAAGTACATCGGCCTGGACGGGCTGGAGCAGGAGGGGGAGCTGGAGCCCCAGCCGCCCACCCTGGAGCGAGAGGACCTGACAGCGGGTCACGACCGGACCAGGGAGGGACTGAGGTCTGGGGGGTCATCGGTGGAGGAGCCCCGCTGGGCCAAGCGGCTGCGGGAGAGCGAGCTGGAGGGGTCCCTGGCGGCCGAGGGCCCCCCGGACCCCGGGGACGGCCCCGAGGACCTGCCCTACCTGTCGGCCCCGGGGAGCGTGGGCGACAGCATCGGCGAGGATGACGAGGGGGGCACCGACCTGCTCCACTTCTGCACCCAGTGTGGCGGGGGCTTCCCCTCGGGGGCGGAGCTGGAGGAGCACCCGTGCCCGCTGGGCAGCGCCCACCTGCAGGGCGGCGAGCCGGCCCCCACGCCCTTCCCCTGCGCGTCCTGCGGCAACGCCTTCAGCCACGCGTGGGCGCTCAAGAACCACGAGTGCGCCTGCGCCGCCGAGCGGCCGCACTGCTGCGAACTGTGCGGCAAGCGCTTCACGCACACGCGATCGCTGGAGCGCCATCAGCTTGTGCACACGGGTGAGCGGCCCCACCGATGCCCACAATGTGGCCGCAGCTTCAGCCGCCTGGGCAACCTAGAGCGGCACCAGCGCATCCACACGGGCGAGCGGCCGTACGGCTGCGAGGCGTGCGGCAAGCGCTTCAGCCGCGTGGAGTACCTGAAGAGGCATCAACAAATCCACAGCGGGGACCGGGCGGCGGCCGCGCTGCAGTGCGTGCAGTGCGGCCTGAGCTTCGGAGACGTGGAGCAGCTGAAGAGTCACCAGTGCTATTAGAAGGACGAGGGTGGAGGTGGAGGGTGGAGCGAGGGAACAGACGGACCAGGGAAGAATCTGCAGATATCGACATGTTGTCAACATGCTTTCGTTTGTTGGTCTATTTGTTCACGTTTCGGTTTTTTTTCTTTGTTCGTGGAAGAATATGAAACTGAGAGGTTGTCGGTGTGATGGCGGTGTTGTTTCCGTCGACGTTCAGACGGCCAGAGTGAGCCGGTAAATTTTATACTGTGAATTTTTAATGTTTTAAATCCCAGGAAAATAAATCACATTGAATATCCCGCATTATTTTTAAATGTTTGTTTTTATTTTGTATCGTCGTGCTACAAAGTTACGTTTTCTGTATTTATGTTTTTCAGCATTTCATATTTTTGAATCTTTATATACATAATAATCAATTTCCATTTGAAAATAATGATGAGCTTGGTGTTTTGGTGACAATGTCCTCCAACCATTTGGTATTTTGTATGCTTGCTTTGGTCAAGAAATAAAACTTTTGAGTTAATTTAAGAAAATCTGGTGATTGACACATTCTTAAAAACGAAAGATGAGCTGATACGGTTCATAATGTAGTAATTTATTGGAAGTTAATCATGTAAATCAATCATCTGAATACACTAACATGCTGCTCATATGTCAACAGTCAAGGACAGGGACAATCGTAGATTGAAAGGAGAACATTTAAATGGAAATGATTAATTAATTGTATTTCCATACATTAATCAGAGAAGGTCTGAGCGCTGGGTTTTTTTTATGTGCAACCACCTGTGGGGTTGGCTGGTTGGCCACACTGCCCTGAAACAGGGAGATGGGCATGGCCAGCCTCTGCCTCAGGATGCCCTCCAAGGCGGCCAGGGGCATTTCGCTTCACATCGTAGCCCGGAACTTGCTCCTGGCCTTGGGGTTCACCGGCACGATCTTCCTGCCCGCTCTGCTGGTCGTTCCTCCCCACGGCCGCGTACGCGGGGAAGAACGGCTTGGCCCTCTTGGGCAGGCTGGCGTTGTAGGCGGGTTGCAGCAGTAGGCCGACCACATGTACTCGGGCACCGCCACCCGGTTTTTGATCCAGCGCTGGCCCGAGGCGTAGGGCAGGGCCCCCGTGATCACGTGCGCCGGGCCCCAGACAGAAGGCCTCCAGTCTGACCCTCACCTTCCTCCTCCAGCCTGGCCCAGGGCCCCGCGTTGGAGCCGTCTCGCTGGGGGGACGACGTTGGTCAGAGTGAAGGTGGCCTTGCGGTCGACGATGTCGTGGTGGTGCAGGCTGGGGTTAAGGTGGCCCCGGGTGTACGTGGAGTTGATGTAGTCCAGGGGCACTGCCTGGCTCTCATCACATTCTGGCTGATGTTGGTGTTCTTGGGAAGTCGTTCATTTCTGGATTGGCGCGGGAGAAAGCCAGCTGGACAACGGTGAGGGGAGAGAGAGAGAGAGCGAGAGAGATTGCTTTATATTGCCCTCATGGCACTGAGGTTAATATTTACACATGTGACCATCCTGGTAAGATAACGCGAACGAGGGCTTATGTCATTTGGAAAAGGAAAACAGCAACGGGGTGCCGTTCAACTTCCGTTTTCCCTTTCTAAACTCGATGATGAATCAGTGATGACTCAGTGCTCTTGGAAACGTGCTTCAACATGACGAACCCTACTGTCCAGCTCATGCTTTATGAGATTAGTTAGGCGTGAGGGAGCCTCCTTAGCGAAACAGGCCGGTACGAGTCCGACGTCAGCGGTTAATGGGCAAATGGATTTCGGCAGAGACTGTCGCTCTCTGAGGTGGAGTTACCTTGTAAATCGGCGTGTACGTTATTTGTAAGCCGAACATGCTGCCGGCTTGTCTTGCAAACCACACACCAAATACACCCACTTACACACGCACGCACACACACACACACACACGCACACACACACACAATCTATCTCTCTCTCAATCTCTATCTCTCTTTCTCTATCTCTCCCTCTCACACACACACACACACACACACACACACACACACACACCTTTCAGCTCTCACCTGTGGCTCGTACTTCCACTTGGTGTTGGGCCTCTTGCCAGCAGCGGGGGTGAGCAGGTAGGCCGAGTAGAGAGACGTGCGGCGCTGGCGGTCATACAGGCTGGCGAAGCGGTACTGGTTCTTGGACCGCTGGCATACGCACGCATAGTCCCTGTCGTTCCCGCCGCCACCGACCCCGCCGCCACCGATGCCCGTTGGCGGGGTGTTGTTGTGGAAGAAACGGAGGCAGGGGGAGAAGTCTCCCACCTCTCCCACGGCGAGGCCAGCCAGGGAGGCCAGCAGGACGAGCAGCAGCCTCGGTGGCACCGTGCAGCCTTGCAGCATCTCTCTCTGCAGCATCCTGCTGTAAAGTAGGGAAACAGCTCTTCCTTAACATCGTCGTCCTATCTATTATAGTGTGTGTGGCTGTGATGCATGTGTGTGTGGGTGTAGGTGTGTGTGTGTGTGTGTGTGTGTGTGTGTGTGTGTGTGTGTGATGCACAGCGTAATCTCTTACATGCCACTTTTCTTCACAATTGCTTTTGAAATGAATACTCCTGCCTCTGTCCAATCAGCTGTTGAGAGCTCCACAGCGAGAAGAAGTCCTTATCAGGTGTAGCTGGCCTCCACCACCGCCTCCACCACCTCCGCCGACTGCAGCAACACACACACAGTCCACAGTTTCCCCTCGCTCTCTCTCGCTCTCTCTCGCTCTCTCTCTCTCTGTGTCTCTCTGTCTTGTCCTTCTCGTCCCTTCTTCTTTCGAGGGATGTGGTGTGAAAAACGTCCACCCTGGTATATTTATAATGCCTGAGGTTCCTGCTGTGGATCATTCACTGTTATCACGCCCCCTACAGCACTTAAACATACAAACACACACACACACCCATAGCCCCACCCACACTGTTATCAGATCTCCCCCCAACGAACTGGAATGTGTCGCTGGGAAACTACATTATTTCCTTTTTCTTTCTGTGTCTTCCGCTTGGTCGTCCCAGACAGGGTGGTCAGTGTGTGGGCGTGTGTGGTTATTGACGGATTCCCCGTCACAGATCATCACACCGGTGACCTGACTCGGGAGTCAGACACCCAGCCATCCCTCCTACCACAGGGGGGGGCGGGTGACAGGGAGTCAGACACCCACCCCTCCTACCAGGAGGTGGGTGACAGGGAGTCAGACACCCACCCCTCCTACCAGGAGGTGGGTGACAGGGAGTCGGACACCCAGCCATCCCTCCTACCGCAGGAGGGGTTGGGTGACAGCTCTTGGACGCCATCTAGCGCCTCCTTAAAGTCATGACACTCTAGAGGCTGGAGACGTCTCCCCTGTTTGGTGTCCTCGTCTTGGTCAACTCAGCTGACTAAGAACACCAGCGACCAACACAACACAACAGGTTTGACGTTGGGCAATCCGTGATGGGCTATTTACCGTCACTGTAATCAATCGGGAACAAGTTTATGACTCGGCAATGACAAAGCTTTGGGGTTGGGGCTTTTTTTTTAACAGCACTGTGAGTTCGTCTAGTTTCCCTTCTTCTTTAGTATTCTGAGTTGTTGCTGACGCGGTTGACGGAGAAGAGCGCATGTTTGGTTTTTGATTTGGTTTCTGGGTAGACAACTGCAGATGATGCAACATGTTACTGTAAGCCCGTTGTCCTGTTGCGCTTAACTCCAGTGCCACGCAAAGCCACCGTCCATGCACATTGTGTGTGTGTGTGTGTGTGTGTGTGTGTGTGTACCAGAGAGAGTTGTGTGTGTGTGTGTGTGTGTGTGTGTGTGTGTGTGTGTGTGTGTGTGTGTGTGTGTGTGTGCGTCTGACTGACTGTCATAAAGGCGTTTTTACGCACGCATGCATGCATACATGTCACTCCAGTTTTGGAATCATCTCATGCAGATTTGTGGAAAAGTTCACACGAGTAAAAAAAGAAAGAAAGAAAAGAAAGAAAAGAAAGAAAATAAATGAAAGGGATGCCTCATTTGAAGACGCGCCTGCTGGGACACGTCTCGTCTTCCGCAGAATCCGCACTGACTGACTGACTGACACACGCACGCACGCACGCACACACAGACCACTCCCTTAGTACGCAACGTGTGCAGAGGTGCGAGATTGCGCAGCTGGGTCAGTATGAGTTACGGCACCGCTGCTGCTGCTGCTGGTGGCGTTGGTGTTCCTGGTATTGTGGGTGTTACTGGTATTGTTGCTGGTGTTACTGGTATTGTTGCGGGTGGTGTTGCTGGCGTTTCGGTGGTGTCCGTGACCATGGCGGAGATCAACGCGCTGGAGGAGCTGCAGTCGGAGCTCACCTGCCCCGTGTGCCTGGAGCTGTTCCGCCAGCCCGTCATCCTGGAGTGCGGCCACCACTTCTGCCGCGGCTGCATCACGCGGTGCTGGGACGCCAACAGGACGGACGTGCTGCCCACCACCTGCCCCAAGTGCCGCAAGGCCGTGACCCCCAAGCTGAGACCCAACTCCCTGCTGTGCAACGTCGTGGACAGTGTCCGCCGTGCGCACGACTCCACCACCGCCACCGTCACCACCACCACCATGGACTCCTTCTCATCCTTCTCCTCCTCCTTCTCCTCCCTGATCGCCGCAGGGGACCTGGAGGAGCGGGAGCCGGGTTCGAGCATGAGCAGCGTGGCGTCGTCCGGCTCCACGGGGTTCTGGCCGCGCGTCGGCGTGGACATGTGTGAGGAGCATGAGGAGCGACTCAAGCTGTACTGCGAGGACGACCAGCTGCCCATCTGCCTGGTGTGCGGCATGTCCCGGGACCACAAGACGCACAACGTCATCCCCATCAACGAGGCCTTCGAGAACTACAAGGTACCAGCCAGGGTCCTGCAGTGGGGATACTGGGAGGGAGGGAAGGGGGGGGGGGAATCATCACACCCAACCCCCCCCTCCCAACCCCAACCCCACCCACCAATATATTCATATGTGCAAATTATGTCTCCCAGAAATGTGTAGGATTTCTGTTCATTTGATTGTGGTTGTGGGGTTTGTACTTTATGAAACCCTCATCTCTGCCACTACATACAAGGAAACAAGAAAAGGTACACTTTTGTTATGTGGTACTTGTTACAAGGTACTCATCTGTTACGTGGTACTTGTTACAAGGTACTCATCTGTTATGTGGTACTTGTTACAAGGTACTCATCTGTTATGTGGTACTTGTTACAAGGTACTCATCTGTTATGTGGTACTTGTTTACAAGGTACTCATCTGTTACGTGGTACTTGCTATTTTACTCGGCACTCGTCTGACGTCGGTACTTGTTATGTAACACAGTACTCATCTGGTTTTCGTGGTACTTGTTAATGTACAATGTTACTCCATCAGTTTCGTGGTACTTGCTATTTACACTGCAACTTATCTGTTATGTGGTACTTGTTATGTACAAGGTACTCATCTGTTACGTGGTACTTGCTATTTACACGGTACTCATCTGTTACGTGGTACTTGTTATGTACACGGTACTCATCTGTTACGTGGTACTTGCTATTTGCGACCGGGCCTCCCATGGAAGGAATGTTTTCTCTCTCTGTGTTGTTCACGAGAACATCCTGCAGAAGTGTCCACCCAATGGCACAGGCTGTGCTTGTCTTTTTATTTATGACTCATGTGGACGTGTTCACTAAACTGTCACATTCCTTTGTTGGCCACTGACGTACGTGTTTGTGCATCTGGCATTATAATAGCACTTAGCATTGTTTAGCATATTGTATGTCTTAGATGTTGGTAATGCGATCAGACTGGCACGTCTGCTCTCATCCAGCTATTATGCAGGCAGCCCAGCAATTATGAAACTCGTTCTATGAACTATGAACGCTCGAAACCGGCTCTATTCTTATCTTTATGTACCACAGTAATATAGCTGTCTCCTTCAACAAATGTACTCTTTGCAAGTCACTTTGGATAAAAGGCGCCAAATGCCCCTAAATGTAAATGTAAATGTAAAAATCTGGTTGGACCAGGACTCCGTGAGTTTGTCTGTTGGGAAATGACACTTGCGGTGTTTGCACAAATGTGACAATTTCTTTGGTTTATTCTTTAAATGTTGCTTAACAAGCCCAGGGCCTCATTTAGGCGAAACACAGAACACAACAGATGCACCCTATAGGGCATGACGAGGTCTCTGTGGACTTTGAGCCGGACAGAAATTCAACGGCCCGGTGTCAGATCAGACTCTCCGCAAACTTTTAACCTTACGTCTCAACCTCAGATATGTGTAGGCATACCGTGAAGCTGTCTCTCCTCTCTTATTTCACCGTGTTTTAACACGACCCGCTAAGACTTCCAGAATTCCATTCCTGATGTGATCGTCAGCTTGGTGAGCTGCCATCGTCCGGTCTCACATGACTCTCACTGTCACACGGTTTGGGTCCTGAAATGAGATAAATTGTACAAACAGCGGGCTGGTTCTTGCAGAGATCTCTGTGTGCTTGGCTTGTTTGGTTGACCTACATTTCCTGTTGTGTTTCCCCTCCACCCCCCCCCCCCCCCCCCAACAGGACAAGCTGTCTTTCGCTCTGGAACGGGTTGAGATTCAAGTGGAGGAAGCCCTCACTTTTTCAACGTCACACCAATGACAAGATCCTGCATCTTAGGGTACGAAGACTGTGTTAGTGAGTGTGTGTGTGTTTGGGTGTGTGTGCACTTTACTGTGTGTGTGTGTGTGTGTGTGTGTGTGTGTGTGCACTTGACTGTGTGTGTGCACTTGACTGTGTGTGTGTGTGCACACAGCACACCTCAACAGGGAAAAGGAATCCTAACATTCCGACACACACCCAGTCCTCTTCTCCAAAGTAAAAACGAAAAACCAACAAAATGCTACAAAAAGCTTTTTGTGTCGACGTGTCTGTGGTCTGTCTGTCGGTCTGGAACTGGTATTTCTGGTACGCCGTGAGAGTTTGACATGAAGGCCTACCGAGCGACGAGTACTCCACCTCCTACCACCACGACAACCATGTGTGAGTCACACAGCTGGCGTAGTGATGAATGGTTGCGGTGGTGGTGGTGGTGGTGATGGCGGTGCACAAATCGTGTGTGTTCGTGTGTGTGTGTGTGTGTGTTTGTCACAGGTTAACTGCGTGCTCCTTTGCATGTTACCTGTGCCTGTGTCATGCCTCTCAAAGGAAGTGACATGACTCTCATGACATTACTCACGATTCTGAGTGTGATGAGGCAACCCTATTCATACAATTCATACGAAGGCCGAGCCTTCGTTATGATGTGGCTTTACTGTATTAACATTCTTGATATTACTTGCATCCCAGGGGCAACTTTAGACCCTATTTAGTTAACACTGTTTCTAATCTCAGCCCCCCCCCCTTGTTCACTCATTATAATTAACTTAAACACTTTAATGTCGGCTTCATCCAAACTGTTGGAGCGGGGCTGAGAGTTTGAATGAAAACAGTGTTCAGAAGGAGTCCCAATTGGCCAATACACACACAACATGCAGTATATAAACCATAAATGTATATGTTATAAACCTATCAAATCACATAACATATATATATCCCATGGGTGTCTCAGATATAACCCTATCAAGTCAGCAACGTTCTGGATGTCCCCCCCTGTCCCCTAGCCAGCAGCCGGCACAATAAACCATCGCATATGTAATGAAATGTAAATCTTTTACGATGCGTGGGCTCCCTAAAGGTGAACTCCTTGAATCGCCCTCGCTTGCATTGTTATTTACCCTGATCTGTATGCACTTCACGCAAAGTGAAGAGCAGCAAACGTGCTGCGAGTGACTGTGGACACACTTGTCAAACTGCGGGTTAATAGGCTGCGTCTGCTGGGTGACACAATGCCTTTTTTCACAATCTCTCGTCATCTTTTTCACTTCTCCATTTCCGTGAGGGGCAGGATGTGGGCAAACAGGGTTAGGAGGAAGTGTGTCACCCCTCACACGCACACACACACACACACACACACACACACACGCACGCACACACACACACTCTCTCTCGTATTAAACGACTCGGCGCTGCATTCATTAGTTAGAGCAACGCTACGCTGCCTTGTTTAGTGCGCTCGGGGTGTTTAGTAAGGGGAGAGCGGTCGGGGAGATTGTCCGTTTGTGTTCATGCCCAGAGAGGACGGAGAGTGCCTGAACTAAATTAAAAGCCTGTGATTCGATTCGTCCGGCACGCCTGAAAAACAGGACGTGGCAGTTGAGGTCGTAGCGGAACAAATATCTAAACTATGTCAATTTGTAATGACACACTAAAAAAAAAATGTGTTTAAAGTTGTCTGATCTAACATTTCTATATATACAGTATATATAAGTCTGATGGCAGACAAGATAAAATCTGAGTGAACGAGACATTTCACTTTCTTTTGCTTCCTATTTCTTTTGACCAATCATGAGAATCTGTAAGCGCCTAATTGACACCTTTGGCATTTGGTAAACTGTCAAAAAGTATCAGCAAAGGTTTCAAATCAACGCCATGCAGACGGGCCGCCACCGTGCAAATACACTGACTGTCTTTAAATCACCTTCTGAATGCTTCACCCACTCGCACAAATCATTTTTCTTCGGTTGAATATCTCTGCAACAAAACAAAACAGGAAACATGGCGGTTGCTGGTTTCCCGGCCAAGAGTCTGTGGCCCACGACTGCTGGACCGTGACTGCTATAACATATTAGGACGGCTGGATCAGAGGTTCTGTTGTAACACAGTAGGACTGCTGGATCAGAGGTTCTGCTGTAACACAGTAGGACTGCTGGATCAGAAGTTCTGCTGTAACACAGTAGGACTGCTGTAACACAGTAGGACTGCTGGATCAGAAGTTCTGTTGTAACACAGTAGGACTGCTGGATCAGAGGTTCTGCTGTAACACAGTAGGACTGCTGGATCAGAGGTTCTGCTGTAACACAGTAGGACTGCTGGATCAGAAGTTCTGCTGTAACACAGTAGGACTGCTGGATCAGAGGTTCTGCTGTAACACAGTAGGACTGCTGGATCAGAGGTTCTGCTGTAACACAGTAGGACTGCCGCGCCTCAGATTAGTCCCCTCCTCCTAACCTTATGTTTTGCGGGGCCCCCAGGAGCAGGCAGGGGACCTGGATCAGCAGGTGACCGCCGAGTTCGACAGCCTGAGGGAGTTCCTGCGGCAGGAGGAGCAGCGAATCAAGGACAAAATGCGGAAGGAGAAGGAGGAGAAGCTCGACCAATTGGAGAAGGCGCTGACGAAGGCCACGGAGCAGATCAGCCAATTGGAGGTCAGGGCGAACGAGCTCTGCCTCAAACTGGAGGAGGAGGAGAACCCGGAGCAGCTGAAGGTAAAAGAAAGTGAGAGCTGCAGAGTTACATTTATAAGAAATTCAATCAGAAATTCAATCAGAATATATAGAAATATATATAGTAGTAATGAATATATTCATAACCATAGTTGTTTCAAAATTGTCACGTGACTAAGATTGTCATTGTGACAAAGTGACATCACAAGTGGAACTGATCAGCATACATCTTGATGGACACTCCCACTTGTGATGTCACTTCGTCACGCTGGCAATTTTAGTCACGTGACAATTTTGACATGGCTTTTAATGGCCAATCACGCTCACACCCGGTGGCATAATATGGCTCCTCAATAAATACAACAATCATCAAATATCAACTAAAATGGAGGAAAAAAAAGACGACATAATGCAAAACTACAATTACGACACAAAAAACATTTTCATTACAAAACAAAACGACAAAAAAATGCTTACAAGTCAGGTGAGGAACGAGTAGATTCATGTTTCAACTGCTCACCAGCTCGTGTCATTGTTGTAACGAGAGCTGTTCTGCTGCTTTCCTCTCTCACAGGGAATCAAAGACTTCCTCGGCGGGTGAGACCTTGACCTTATCTGAACCAACCTTTAGAGTCCGCATTCTCAATGACCCTCTTATCCCATCACGGTGATTGTCCGCGGACGGCAAAAGCACTTCTAATCCAAAGTGACTCACCTCATTCAGTTCCTTCAGATTAGGATTGTTTGGAAGGCAAACATTGAACGTTTCCGGGTGTAGAGACGAGACGGTGACCGTGCTAAAGTTGAAGTGCCTCTGGTTGAACTTTCTAAGTGTACAAAACAAGCTTAAAGTGTAGACATAGTCAAAGTGTTTTATTGTCACATGTACATGTATCATAACACAGGGCCATTCTGAACAGTGAACATTTTATATAGTTTATGTATATAGCTTAATGTGTATAGATGGTGCTTCTATAGATTCCCCTTCGTCTTGAGAGCATTGATGAGCATTGATGATGAGAGCATTTTCTAGATTTTTTTTCTTATATTTAAATATGTGTTGAACCATTCCACCCACAGCTAATAAAAAAATCCAACATTTCATAAAGTCTCACCCACGCTAAATCATACTAAAGTCATATTCCTTAAGATACCATCTTGTTGTCCATCTGTGGTTGTTGATGTGTGGACATGTTGTCGTCCCCCCCCACCCCCTCCCTCTCTGTCTCCCTCTCTCTCTGTCTCTCTCTCTCTCTGTCTCTCTGTCTCTCTGTCTCTCTCTCACAGGGTTGAGAGCCTGTTTGAGCTCCCCCTAGAGGTGAGTATTGACCTGCACTCTGGAGACGTCCTGGGACCCCTGCAGTACAGGACCTGGAGGAAGATGTACTCTGTGCTTCAGCCAGGTACACACACTCGCACGCACACACACACACACACACACACACACACACACACACACACACACACACACACACACACACACACCGCTAGTATTTTGTCATATGGGGATGGACTGAAGTGTGCTTTTCCAAAGATTCAAATATAAATTTGCTCAGGTCTAACATATTTCACTATAAATTCCTAATTGTATTTTCTCTCAAGCAGTAGAATTTGTGTTTCTGTTCCATATTCACATATTTATGGATCTAGTAAAACCTTTCCTGAAGCCTTCTGATCAAACACTGGTTTCTAACTTCTTTCTACTCCCATTGCTAACCTGCCCTCCTCCTCCTCCTCCTCCTCCTCCTCCTCCTCCTCCTCCTCCTCCTTCTCAGCTGTCACGGCGGTGACCCTGGACCACGACACAGCCTACCCCCGGCTGTGGGTGTCCCCGTGTCGCAGCAGCGTGTGGGTGGGCGACATCCAGCCCAACCTCCCCGACAACCCCGAGCGGTTCACGCGCTACAACATCGTGCTGGGCTACGAGGCCTTCTCCTCGGGCCGCCACTACTGGGAGGTGGAGGTGGGCTCCAAGACCGCCTGGGGCCTGGGCGTGGCCGCCGCCTCCGTCGACCGCAAGCAGGAGATCAGCCTGTGTCCCGACGACGGCTTCTGGACCATGGGCCGACGGGGCGACGGGGACGGGGAGGGCGTCGGCGAGTACGAGGCGTGCACGGACGCGGAGGAGTGCCCGCTGCGGCCCCCGCGGCCCCCCCGCCGGGTGGGCGTCTACCTGGACTACGAGGGCGGCCAGGTGTCCTTCTACGACGCCGGCGACCTGAGCCACCTCTTCTCCTTCTGGGGCGCGCGGTTTACGGAGCCCGTGTTCCCGTACTTCAACCCCTGGCCCATCATCCACGGACGCAACCGCCAGCCGCTCACCGTGGTGACGCCGTCCTGGTGAGACCACGTTTCGGTGAAAACGCTCCGTCGCCATCGCTGCTATTGAGACTTTTTTACCGAAGCTTTTGTTTGTTTGTTATTTAACGACAAAGTGGCTGATATTGGGTGCGATGCGTCGTCGCTTCGTGGCTAGCGGTGAGTTGTGTATGTTCACCATAGCAACACAGGAAGGAGGACATCGCCACAGAGGAACGACTTCCTGGTACCCTTGAATCTATAGCGACTACGCTTCTAAGGAATAATATCGCTTTACTTGTGTACTAAAACGAGGAACTAACGGAGCACACACGCGACACATGTTGTGTAAGTGGTGGTTGTTTCAAATGATCATCATGAGATTGTGGTCAGGTATGGTGGTTTTAAAATTAAAGTTGTATATTCTAACAATTTAACACATTTTATTTCATAGGATCTATTTTATGTATCTAGTTGTACTCATTGTTATACGATTCGTCGTATTTGATGTGCGGAAAGTGAAGACAATTAAGGGTTCTGCCCTTCAATTGGTTGAAAGACATACATTTAGATAACTCTAAATCCATGTCCCAATAAAGTCTGTTAACACTAAAGCTTGGACTTGATGTTCGTGAGCTCAGTCACCCTCGGTTTACATGGACAGTATCTTTCACAGGCTCTTTTTTTTTTACATCACAGAGAAGATTAGAGATCTGAGCGGATGTGTTGGAGTTTGTGACGTTAGTGTCACTGAATCCACAAGAGGGCGCCAAACACTACATCTCTCCATAGCTGGCATTCCCCAAGTCCAAAGAAAATGACCTCCAGGCAGCAATACGTAATTTACCACATTCTGAACTTGTAGTCAATTTAACGATGGGGACGATGTTAAGATTTATAACAACGTGTTCAGGCCTCCAACTGTTCAGGCCAAGAGAGTAGGCCTGCCCCTCCTGGCCCGGTGTCAGTGGACGATATTTAGACGACTACATACTTGCGCTACAAGCTAAGTATATATTAATTACTTCCGCCTGTTACTGTTCCTGTCACTTTGATTGACGTCATTAAAGTTCCTGCTCCACCACTGTGGAGTGTGTGTGTGTGTGGTGTGTGTGGTATGTGTGTGTGTGTGTGTGTGTCAAATGAGAGCCTCCTCTGACGCAACTTAACTAAAAACCACACACACACACACACACACACACACACAAAAACCCACAAAATAGCAATTAGCTCCCTGATCGCATGATAACATTGTGCGTCATGTACCCTGCATAGCTTGCATGTAAATGCTGATGAACATAGAAAGTATGCGGCCCACATTGTCTAGGATGTGTAATTATCGCCTAATATGATTACCACATACTTTTATAATTAATTTAGTAGACACTTGTTGTTCAGATATGTAAGCAGACTGTGGACGTTGGGAATCGAACCGAGTACCTTTCAGCTGCTCGTCAAACACCCGAGCCAAACCCCTAATGTGTGATTTATTTTAAGATGCGGGACATTCAGTCACTTCATCACGTTGTAAAATCCAGATTTTTTTTTTGCATTCATTACATTTTATATATTGATTTAATGTCTGTTGATACAGGCCCCTCGGTTATGTGTGTGTGTGGGTGCGTGCGTGTGTGTGTGTGCGTGTGTGTGTGTGCGCATATGTGTGTGTGTATGTGTGTGTGTGTGTGTGTGTGTGTATATGAGAGCATGCTGCTGAGGGGTCTGGGGGCTGATTTCTCGTCGTTTCCATGGCTACCGGGGATCGCCGCACGCCAATGTCAAAGTCAACGA
Source organism: Coryphaenoides rupestris (assembly GCA_002895965.2). Lineage (NCBI taxonomy): Eukaryota > Metazoa > Chordata > Actinopteri > Gadiformes > Macrouridae > Coryphaenoides > Coryphaenoides rupestris. Next base: position 53,095 of record PIJE02001361.1, read on the forward strand.
GGCTGTCGTGCCAGCCAGCCATCCTGCTGCCACGGCGACGGTGGGCGTGCTCACCTGGTCACGTGGTCACATGGTCACTCTTGTGTTCCCTCCAGACAAATAAATGATGAGAATCAGTCTGACCCAATTAAGACGTTTGGTTTCCATGTCGACACCGTAGCCTGCCGGCCTATACATTAACCATCGGCCTGTTGAGATACCTGTCATTAACACAGACTGTACACCTGCTGCCCAATCACACACACACACACACACACCCATACCGACACTCACACACAACACAATGCAGTCACACACACACACACACACACACACACACACACACACCAAACTCATTACACCCCACAACACACACATCCAACAAACACACACATGCAGTCTCACACACACACACACACACCTACACTACACTTACACACACACAAACACATACACCTACAACACACATACACACACACAAACCTACAACTACACTTTCATACACACACAAACACATACACCTACAAACACACACACACACCTACAACTACACTTTCATACACACACACACACACAATTACACTCACATGCACGCATGCCATCGGCCTGATCTGTAATTAGATCTCGCCGGTAGTCTGATCTGTTTGTTTGCAGCGGTAACAAAAGCCTTGAGTTAAATTACCTGCCGGTCTTTATTAAGGTGCTTCCACTTGATCACATGAAGAGAGGCCCTGTGTCCCGGGCGGGAGCTGTGACTGTACGACAGTCACGCTTTACTCATCCACTCAACTATAGTTTGGCGTCGCACAACAACAACAACGACGACAACGACAACAGACGACCCGTGTCGCTCTGATGCCTGTCCCTTACCGAGAGACCACGCCTGCAACATACTTCAGTGGCCCGTAAAGTTGAGGCTTTGACGCTGACAGATTCATCGGTGAGCGTTCAAGATCGTTTATGTGAGAGAGTTGTACTTTGACGAAAATCGAGACAAAGTGATTTATTTCGGTGCGTTCTGTTGTGTTCTCGCGAAACGCACCTCACTGCCAGGAAGGAGTGTGTTGGGTCAGCACTCCGAAGACGACATAACACAAGAACACAACGTTCTAAATATGGAACCACGCGCTGCACCACCGATCACACAAAGCTTTTTTCCGTCAGCCAATCGCTGTCCTTCTCTCGTCTGTCTCACTGATCACCGATCATGGATCCCGATGAGTTATCTGCTCCTGAAATACTCTCGCTCTCTCGCTCTCTCGCTCTCGCCCTCCCTCTCTCCTACGCCGAGTCTCTCTATTTTTAACACGAGCACAGTGTCTAACTTGCCTCTTATCTAACTTTGCCTGCACCCCTCCATCAATAATCAATGAGGAGACTGATGGATCGGAGGTGGAGGTGGAGGAGGTGGAGGTGGAGGTGGAGGTGGATGGGGAGGGGATGATGTGGTGGTGTTGGAGGAAGAGTATAAGGAGATCTGAGGATGAGTGCTAAGGGTGGAGGAGAGAGAGAGAGAGAGAGAGAGAGAGAGAGAGAGAGAGAGAGAGGGGGACAGATTGGAGACAAAGTGATTAATGGAAACCTCATTAGCAACTCTTGCGAAAGGGAGAGAGACAAGTTTGACTTGACACGGCCTCCTGCGAACCCAGGAACTCACACCACACCGTCCCAGAGGTCCGTTTGCGCTTTTAAAACGAGACATTTAATGAGGAGAAACGGAGAGAGGAGAGAGGAGAGAGGAGAGGAGAGATGGAGAGATGGAGAGATGGGGAGATAGGAGATGAGATAGGTTGATGGAGAGGTTGTCTTTCACCGCATGTCATGACGATCCCCTGCCTGCCACCACACTGCTGACAGGAGTCGCATCAGGTCTGACACCAACGCGAGGGGATAGGATAAGAAGATAGGAGACAAGGGCACAGGAAAGTAGGAAAGTAGGAAAGGAATGTACAGCACGTCGCGCGCCGGTGGCAGATCGCACACTTTATTTATAGAATGCAGATGCTTTTAGTGCATTCAGTCGTGTTTCAAGACTCAAGATTTCTATATTGCGATGTGTAAAAAGTACAATGGAATGCTTACTCCCCATTCACTCCTGCAGTATTCTTCTAAACATATTCTAAAACAACTCTGAACTCTAATATAGTAAAAAATAAGTAAATAAGTAAATAAGTAAAAACAATAGGTAAAAGTAAAAGTAGTAATACTCTGGTTGTTGGTGCAAAAATGTATTCAAAGTATCCACATGCAGTATAGTTGTATTCTTATCCTAGCATAAAAATGGTAAATAGTAGATAGACAGTAGCAGCGATATGAAATATAAAGCCATGATGAGTCTCATGTAGAATGTGCTTTGGAAGCGTCCAATGAGACGCTAACAAAAAACTAACATTTCCGTCGGGCTCCAAGCAAGCGTGAATAAAACCGAATAAAAATGTTTTTACCGTGTGTGGGGGGCCACTAGGGGCGGCCACTGCTGACCTGTTTACCTGTGTGTGTGTGTGTGTGTGTGTGTGTGTGTGTGTGTGTGTGTGTGTTGTGTGTGTGTGTGTGTGTGTGTGTGTGTGTGTGTGTGTGTGTGTGTGGGTTAGGGTTAGGGTTAGGGTTATGTGTGTGTGTGTATGTGTGTTGTGTGTGTTGGTGTGTGTGGTGTGTGTGTGTGTGTGTGTGCGTGTGTGTGATCAGTCAGCAGGCCTAATGAATGTATCCATGTGTGCAGGTGCGTTATGTGTTGACAGAGTTAGCCGGTGTGTCAGCCTCGCAGCCTCACAACCTGGCTGTCCCGTATCCTCGGCCTCAGAATAGACAGCTGACGCGCACAGCTCTGAGAGAATCCAATTTGTGTCACGAAACGCAGACCGGGAATATGACAGGAGAGAGAGAGAGAGAGCGAGAGAGAGAGAGAGAGAGAGAGAGAGAGAGAGAGAGAGAGAGAGAGAGAGAGAGAGGGATGGAGAGAGAAAGAGAGAACATCAGGATTATGGTTTAAATGAAATGAGGGTGATGGATACAATCGGATAAAGATTTTGAAGGGACGGGTGGAGTCAGGAAAACAAAGACAGTTCGGAAAATAAATGAATAAAAGCAAAAGGGAGAGATGTGGTCGAGCAAGGCCAACAGACAAGATCCAACACTGCTGACTTTTGGGGATGGAGAAACTCCTTAGACACCAAAGAAGAAGAAGAAGAAGAAGAAGAAGAAGAAGGAGAAGAAGAAGGAAATGTTGATGGAGGAGTCAAAAGTAACAAGAAACCAAATCAGTTCCCAGCAACAAACACAGTGTTCACCTGAGGGGGGTGGAGGGAGAGAGGGAGGGAGGGAGGGAGAGAGAGAGAGAGTGCGGTAGAGAGAGAGGGAGACAGAGGCCAGGTGAGTGTGTGACAGGCGGATAACATGAGGAAGGTGAAGTTTAGGTGTACGGTTTCACCTGCAGAAACAGAAACAGGGTTTGTGGCTGCAGGGAGAGAGGGTGGGGTTGGGGGTGGGGTTGGGGGGAGAGGGGGGAGGGGGGGGGATGGGGGTCAGTGCTGCTGGAACCCAATACCGGTGTCTACAAGTTGGTTAAAACCTCCCCACCTGTAGCCACGGGAGGAGAAGCCAGGAGGAGATGTATGGGAGCGTAGCGAGGAGGACAACGGGAGAGCGGGACAGCGAGACATCAACCTCCTCCATCTTGTTCATCTTCTTGTCTTTTTTCCCCCGGGGGAATCTCTTTTGTAACGGGACAGAGGAGACGGAGACGTCCAAACCTGAATTCTAAGGAATTTTAGCAGGCAAAGCGACTGTTTGAGATTGGCAAAAGAAAGGAAAGAGCAGAGACTAATTGACCAATTCTTTGAAAAAATTTAATTGAAGTGGGAGGATTTTTGGAAAACACATTAAGGAATTTAATGAAAAGGTGACAAAAACACACAAATTGGCCAATTCTTTGAACATTTGTAATTGAAGATTATAAATTGGGAAGACTTGGCATTTAAAAGAAATTTGGGCATTTCGACAAACGAACAAACAAACAAACACAATACTAAATACACAAGAGAGGAGAATACACGGGAGGGGAAGAGAGAAACAGAGAGAGAGAGAGAGACAGAGAGACAGAGAAACACAGAGAGAGAGAGAGAGACATAGAGACACAGAGAGAGAGATGTTTATGCTCATTCGCGAGGGATCGTCCGCTGGAGGCGGACCTGCGACCCCAGTGCCGCAGGAGAAGACCGCGAAGCAGGTGAGTGTGTGTGTGTGTGTGTGCATGGGTGTGAGTGTGAGTGTGCATGTGTGTGTGAGAGTGTGTGTGTGTGTGTGTGTGTGTGTGTGAATATTCTTAAAGAAAACCATTTTGCAATGATGTGTGGGCATGAGAAGCATTTCAACAAAAAATATAATGAATTTTGTAATTGTATTATTATTATTATTAATATTAATATTATAATTATAAGAATAATAAAAACTATAATTAGAAGAATAATTCTAACAATTATAACAATGATAACTACTATTATTATTATTATTATTATTATTATTTGCAGCTCATATTAAATTACGTGAAAACTAAACTAGATTGATATTTCAGGATGGCTTCAATCAATAGCACGTAAAGCAAGGTGCCAATATTTAAATGACAACCATCCATTAGAGATTAAGATGGGCCAATTACACATTTATATAAATTAAAAAGTTTTGATACTAATAGGTGTTCGCTTTCATCCTTGGTATTAATGTCTGTCATGAACCCAAGTGAATTCAATATGACGTTTAATTACTTTGATAACACAAAGCTGTGTAAGGCAACCTGGCGAGGAATTCACTGAACCGCTGTTTTGTAACACGAGCAGAGTTCTGCAGCCAAGGCTTCTAGACTCTACCTCTCTCTCTCTCTCTCTCTCTCTACCTCTCTCTCTCTCTCTCGCTCCCGCTCTCTCTCTTCTCTCTCTCTCTCTCTCTCTCTCTCGCTCTCTTTCTCTCTCTCTCTCTCTGGCTCTCTCTGGCTCTCCCTCTCTCTCTCTCTCTCTCTCTCTCACTCCCTTGCTCTCTCTCTGCGTCCATCTATTTATCTCTGTGTCTCTCGCTCTCGCGCGGCCACAGGTGCAGGCAGCCATCAAGAAGAATATGGAGAAGCAGAAGCGAAGGTCCTCTGAGCTGGGAGGAGGTGGAGGAGGTGGAGGAGGAGGTCTTGGAGGAGGGGAGGCTCACGGGGCCGGGAGTCGGCACCACCACCACCACCACCCGCGGGGCCCCCAGGTGCCCCCTCCCCAGCCGCGGGCCTCCCACCAGCTGGCGGTGGCGGAGGACAGCGAGGCGCTGGACACGGAGCTGGAGGAGATGATGAGGCCCCCCCCCCGCCGGGACGCCGAGCCGGAGCCCGAGACGGAGTCCGTTGACCTGCTGCCCATCGTGGACGCCGTGTTCGGACAGGTATGGGGGGCGTCTGGGGGTCCGTGCGGTGTGTGTGTGTGTACGTGTGTGTGTTTGTGTGTGTTTGTAAGTGTGTTGTGTGTGTTTGTATAAGTGTGTCATATGTGTGTGTGTGTGTGTGTGTGTGTGGGAATGTGTGTGGGAATGCCCCAAATGTAAATGTACGTGTGTGTTTGTATAATTGTTGAGTATGGGTGTGTGTGTTTGTGTGTGTATGTGTGTGACACATATATGTGTGCGTGTGTGTGTGTGTGTGTGTGTGTGTTCATGTGTGTGTGTGTGTTTGTGTCTGTGTGATGTGTGTTTGTTTGTATGTGTGCGTGTGTGCGTGTGTGTGTGTGTGTGTGTGTGTGCATATATGCGTATTTGTCTGTGTCTCTTTGTATATTCATATTGTAACCTTATATCACAGAAACATGGCATGTGTCTGTGCCTGCAAATACCAGTGTCTGTGTGTGTGTGTGTGTGTGTCTGTGTGTGTGTGTGTGTGCGTGTGTGTGTGTGTGTGTGTGTGTGTGTGTGTGTGTGTGATGAATTATATGTAGAAATTGTCATTTATTTAATTTGAAAAGTGCTAACATTATTAGCAAAAGAGATTCCTTGACATACAATTCAAATATTTGAGCAATGTTTCACTGTCGTTGGATCACATAATGCATGTTCTGATGTAGTTTATTAACATTGTTAATGTAGTATTTTCATTTGTAGTTAATTCTATTGATACCGGGTCCAGTTTACACTGCAGTTAATCTTATCGCATTTGATTTCCGCCAACCCACTTTGTCATCGAGTCGCCTCTCTCTGTAATCTAGACTGCAGGGATTACACCCACCTTGCACTCATGCCCACTAATATACACACACACACACACACACACACACACACACACACACATACACACACACACACACACACACACACACACACACACACACACACACACTCCTAAAACCATAGAAGAGGCACATGCAACAGGCCTGTGATGCAACAGCATGCACCGCTTGAGGCAGGGTGAGAGAGAGAGAAGAGGGATAGGATAAGAAGATAGGAGACAAGGGCACAGGAAAGTAGGAAAGTAGGAAAGGAATGTACAGCACGTCGCGCGGCGGTGGCAGATCGCACACTTTATTTATAGGATGCAGATGCTTTTAGTGCATTTAGTCGTGTTTCAAGATTCAACATTTCTGTATTGCCATATGTAACAAGTACAATGGAATGCTTACTCCCCATTCACTCCTGCAGTATTCTTCTAACATACATTCTCAAACAACTCTAAAACAACCTAATAAGTACAGTAAAAAGTATTCTTCTTAACAATATTCTTATGAACATAAATTCTAAAGTAAAACTCTAAAAATGTATTCAAAGTATCCGCATGCAGTATAGTATTATTCTTATCCTAGCATAAAAATGGTAAATAGTAGATAGACAGTAGCAGCGATATGAAATATAAAGCCATGATGAGTCTCATGTAGAATGTGCTTTGGAAGCGTCCAATGAGACGCTAACACAAAA
>PIJE02001361.1:67500-125000 GCA_002895965.2 Coryphaenoides rupestris
AAGTACAAGTTGAAGTGCAAGCTGACACATCTAACAAACATCTGTGTGTGTTTTGTTCCACCGTCTCCCTGCAACAGGACAGAGAGCTACGACCAGAGGAGATCGAAGGTGAGTTTGCGCCCTCGTCATGTTTCCATCCATCACACAACACGCAACACAACATGACGCTGCTGGGCTAATATCCAAGCACACCGACCCTGTCCTCCTCCTCCTCCTCCTCCTTCTCCTCCTTCTCCTCCTCCTCCTCCTCCTCCTCCTCCTCCTCCTCCTCCTCTTCCTCCTCCCCTCCCCACGCCTCCCTCCCGCAGAGCTTCGGGAGGCCTTCGTGGAGTTCGACAAGAACAAGAAGGGCTACATCAGCCACCGGGACCTGGGCGAGTGCATGCGGACCATGGGCTACATGCCCACGGAGATGGAGCTCATCGAACTCAGCCAGCAGATCTGTGAGTGGCCCAGTTCTTAGGACGCTACCGAACCAAGTGAAGAGTCCGTAGACGTAGTTTTTAACCATTTCAGTTTCGGTTGTAAACTTCCTTCAGTAAAAAAAAACAACAAATGTGGGATATATTCACTCGGTGCTTCTGATCCACTGCTCTGGTGCGACCTGCAGGTGGCGGTAAAGTGGACTTTGAGGACTTCGTGGAGCTGATGGGCCCCAAGATGCTGGCGGAGACAGCAGACATGATCGGCGTCAAAGAGCTCCGGGACGCCTTTAAAGAGGTCGGCGGGCGGGGCGTTGAGCGCAGTGTGTGTGTGTGTGTGTGTGTGTTAGGTGTTAGGTTGTAGTGTGAATGTGTGCACAGCACGTTTTGGTGTCAACACCTGTACTTTGTTGATGACTAGCCTATTAAGCTGTCAACACCATTATCCAAAGCAACTTACAGGGATTTTATTCAGATGAATGTCAAAATGACCAGTTCAGAGACAGGCTGAACGCAGCTTTCTCAGGGATTCAATTCAACTCAAGGAGTATGAATGTTGTGGATGCATTGGAAGTTGTAGATTGCATTTATATCACGCTTTTATCCAAACCGCTTTACAGTATTGTCTCACATTCATCCATTCATACACTGGCGGCGGTGTCAACCATGCAAGGTAACAACCAACACGTCAGGAGCAGGTAGGGTTAGGTGGTGTCTTGCTCAGGGACACGTTGGAACCAGCAACCTTCCAGTTGCCATGAAGACAACCGTTCTCTTCCTCCTGAATGAGACACCTGTCCTGGTCCACTTTAATTTTATTTTCCTGCACCCGATGCCTGAAGTTTCCCTCTAAATCCTCCTGTTGTTCATCACCACCGTCACCACCACCATCTTCTTCATCCCTCTCCCTCTGTGTGTGTGTGTGTGTGTGTGTGTGTGTGTGTGTGTGTGTGTGTGTGTGTGTGTGTGTGTGTGTGTGTGTGTGTGTGTGTGTGTGTGTGTGTGTGTGTGTGTGTGTGTGTGTGTGTGTGTGTGTGTGTGTGTGTTCTGTCCGTCCAGTTTGACTCCAACGGGGACGGACAGATCAACGTCACAGAGCTCCGGGAGGCCATGAAGAAGCTGATGGGCGAGCAGCTGAGCAACCGGGAGATCGACGAGATCCTCCGAGACGTGGACCTCAACGGGGACGGCTTGGTCGACTTTGAGGGTGAGAGAGAGAGAGAGAGAGGGTGTGTGTGTGTGAGCGAGAGAGAGAGAGAGAGAGAGAGAGAGAGAGAGAAGAGAGAGAGAGAGAGAGAGACGAGGAGAGAGAGAGAGGGCGAGGGAGAGGGGTGATAGAGAGACAGAGAGAGAGAGAGGGTCAGTGAGAGAGAGAGAGAGAGAGGGTAAGAGAGAGGGTGTGTGTGAGAGAGAGGGTGTGAGAGGGGGTGAGAGAGAGGATGAGAGAGGGTGAGAGACAGAGAGCGGGTGACAGATTTGGACAACCTACATTCTAAGACAGTGAGAGAGAGTGTGTGTGTGTGTGTGTGTGTGTGTGTGTTGTGTGTGTGTGTGTGTGTGTGTGTGTGTGTGTGTGTGTGTGTGTGTGTGTGTGTGTGTGTGTGTGTGTGTGTGTGTGTGTGTGTGTGGTGTGTGCATGAGCAGACATGTGTATGTGTGTGTGACAGAGAGCGGGATTGAGAGACATTGAGAGAAAGAGAGCTAAATAAAATAAAAAATAAAAAAATAATATTTTACAGAATTTGTGCGGATGATGTCTCGTTGACGTCCTCGAGATGTTGGACACGTGTGGACCACTGGAAAAGCAAGCAGTTGGGAATATAATATTACATAACCCCTGGATAAAGTAGAATATATATCACATAACGTTGTAGTAAACATTCTCCTCGATGCACTTAAGAGCATTTTATAACACTTAATATATTTTTTTGTATGACTATAAAATGTTGAAACGAAACACTACATACATGCAACGGCCATTTTGCCAGCCGAGGGATTCGGTCGAGTGGGAAACAGCAGTGGCGCATATCAAAGCTTTACAGAGACAACTACACAGTATTTATGTTTTATTTTATAAATGTATTTTTGATATATTCATGTTTGTCGTTTGAGTGAAAAGCCTTGTTTATAAAATGTAATTCAAATTTTTTTTGGTATAAAACGAAAATGTTAAATTAAATTCTTGGCTCTCTGGTTTTTCACGCGTCGTCCATATCTATGATTATTTTCCACCATATAATAATGATGAAGACAAACCTATGTGTGTTGTATAGAAATGTTTTGTTGTTGCCTGTAGATAATATATGACAGGTAAATGTGGTTGTTTGCTCTTCCCTAATAAGAAGTGGAACCTTTTCGTTTTAGAGATATATGTGTTTCATATAAACAACACAAACGTTCCCATGGTAACACAACAATGCAGAGACAAGGTGTTTATTTTTAACGTCTTGACATTTTATTGAAAACTTGGCCATGCATCTGTACAACATAGTAGGGTATGCACTGGGCAAGCCAGTCAGGGGTGGGGTCTGCTGGAAAACTCAATTTCCCATGGTGCACCTCACCCTGAGCTGAGAATCAAGAGTGACACAACAAGCGATGCCAGGTTCCCACCTTCTCGCAGTAAGGGGTTCAAATGAGGACAGGGGTCGAGGAAGGTCACACCGCTGGGGGGGGCAGAGAGAGAGAGAGAGAGAGAGGAGTAGAGCGAGGAAAGACTGGAGGGTGGGGGTGTGTGTCTGGTTTGCCCGCGGGGGTCCCGTTCCTCCCGTCTTCTGAAGACCAATTATGTGGTGACCCCCTGGAGACAGAGAGTGGGGGACCCTCGCAGGCTCTGAGGTAATGTCTCAGACATCGCCGCCCCCACTGCCCACCCAGCCTTCGCCCTGGCTTTCACTACTCCTCATACTCCTCATCTTCCTCCTCTTCCTCGGGGGTCTTGCTTGCAGGAGCTTACTTGGTGGACATGGTGTAGCAGCCCTGCTGGTGCCACTGCATGTCGCGGATGCGCCTCACGGACTGGAACTGGGGGTGGCGGGCGCCGTACTCGTTGAAGTGCCTGTACTCGCCCTTCTCCAGCAGGTACTGGCTACCGCGGTATCCGGGGAACTGGTATCCCACCCAGCTGCGGCGGGAGAGGAGACAGAAGAGCGACCAAGCGATTAGCACAACATGGCCACTCAGTTCCTCTGAGCCACCCAGAGCTACAGGTGCCAGTGAACTTACGTTCCGCAGCTGACGGAGATGCTGCCAACTCTGTCGGTGAAGCCGTAGGAGAACATGCTGGGGACGTCATCGTCCATGATCTCCATCTTGCGGCCCTTGAACTCGCCGACCTCGTACAGGCAGATCTTGTGCTTCTCGGGGTCCTGGGTGGACAGGGACAGACAAGGACAGGGGTTAAAGGAGACCAGATGTTGAGTGTGGGAACAGAGTGGAAAGGAGATGGTGATCTTGGTAGAAGGTGGTGGTGGTGCTGGTGTTATGGTGATGGGGGTGGAGGTGATGATGGTGGTGGTGGTGGTGGTGGTGGTGGTGGTAGCGGTGTCGGGAGGTGACGGTGTGGTAGCGTGCTCAGGGGGTTCCTCACCATCCTCACGGGCCTGAAGGACAGCAGGTAGTCGTTCCTCTGGCAGTTGCTCCAGGAGTCCCAGCGGGGATACTCTCCCTTCTCCAGGATGTACATCTCGCCGCAGAAGTTCATCTGCTCGAAGCCCACGAAGCTGCGACACACAGGAGATAGAGATATTTAATGTGACAAGCAGCTCTCGAGCCAACCTGTAGTAATGCTTAACATTGTGCGCGGGTGTCAGTCGGTACTCACGGTCCACACTCCACACGCAGGGAACGCACGCGGTCCATGCCCATCTCGCACACGTTCATGCACTCGTTGCTGATCTCCATCATGCGACCCTGGAAGTTCTCCTGGTCGAACACGTACATCTGGGGAAGGGGGAGAGGAGGTCAGTCAGTACACGGAAGCCTTCGCTCTCAGTTGGTGTAAATTGAAGCAGAACGTTTGCTTGTTTGTGGTTGTGTGTCAGTGGTTCTCGGCGCCCACCTTGTAGGACATCATTCCCATCTCGGACTTCTTGCTCTGGGCGGCCTTGCCGTCGGTCTGGGAAGGGGTCTTGGACTTATCAGTGGACATGATTGCTAGTTGGGGAGAGAGAGAGACACGGAGGACATTACATGTTAGTTCAGGTGATTCCCTCAGCCACTGTGGAACTGGGTGGGTGATCGAAAAGTTGCCTTGAACCTTCGTGAGCTACAGGCTACAGCTACTCCACTAACTCTATCTCAAATTCACTCTAAATTCAACTGTAACTGTTACTGTAGCTGTAACTGTAGCTGTAAATGTACTGTAACTGTAAATGTAACTGTAACTGTAACTGTAACTGTAAATGTACTGTAACTGTAACTTTAGCTGTAACTGTATGTGAGGCTTGAGGCTGGGATGTGCAGCTTACCTGCTGGTGGTTGCGATGCCTCACTCAAGAGAATGTGTGTACCACCGCAGAGTCTGCCTCGCCCTTTTATACCCTGGCGGCCGCGGGGGGCGGATTAGCCGCCGAAAAGCAAACCTGCTGAGGTCAGAGGTCCGGCACAATAGAAGTCCGACATCATCATCATCAGAGAGGGACGGCCAGAGGGGAAGGGGAGGGGTGGTGGGGAGTGGGGTGGGGTGGGGCGGGGGGTGGGGGGGAGCGAGTGGACCAAACTATTCTGGACCCAGGTGGGGGGGTGTGGTGGCGGGTGGCTCCAATATGCAGCAACCTGTTAGAGAGGAGAAGAGTCAGACGATACAGAGTACTGAGTCCTGGTCCTGATGGTGAAAGTTACAACAGCAACAACGACAACACACTCACAACTCTCTGTTAAGGTTGTGGAACACACCAGAACCTTTTTCAGTGTGTAATAACTAATAATAACATCATGGCTTCATAATACAATTACTCTATGAGACACTATATGTGTATAAAGAATCATAAAGTATATAGGCTTATATAGGCTTCCTGGTGTGCAGCTCTTTTAAAAGAAACATCATATTTGTGATCCCTCTTGTACCACTGGTGCTAAGGTGGAAGTTTACAAGAGCTTCACTGTTCATAATGGTCCTGTGTTGTGATGACATGTGACAATAGAACACTTTGACTTGACTTGAATTAGAAAATATCATATTCATATCATATACACACCCATTCACCCAGCACATATAGGGTTTGTTATTGACAAGTCTGAAAACATGAATGGTTATGTAATGGATTAATAACTATTATGGAAATATTTCTCATTTCAAAACAATATAAGTTTGTATACTGAGTGTTCATTTTCATGGTTTCCTTTTCTGTGGACTACTCAGTGATAATAAACATGTATATTCCCAATATTAACATTGCATAGCATTTACAGTTGCATGGGTCAGTGACATTGGTGTCTTCAATGTGTTTGGGACATTTATTACTTTATTTCTCTGCACACTATATCACACAATTGAGTTTAATTTCTAGTCCCCTAAAGGTTGTCTCATTTCAGTTGATCCGCACATTCCCGGTCCTATTGTGCCCCCGGACACTGCTGACCGGGGCTCGAACCTACCGGGGACACACACACACACACACACAGAGACACACACACACACACACACACACAACACACACACACACAGACACACACAACACACACAGAGAGGACACACACACACACACACACACACACACAATGTGCTGAGCTGGCTGGAGGGGACAGCGACGGAGGCCAGGCGTGCTCCCCAGCGGGGGGTATAAAACTGGAGCGCCAGGTTGCCATCAAAGCTCTACGTAAAAAACAGCCGTCAGGCGCACGACACACCCGAGCAAGAGTATATAGTGCCAATCTAGGTAAGGATGGAGAAAGCTGCTTAATATATAACCTTGTAGGTGTTCTATGTGCTGTATATATAAGCATTTCATTTTCAGATCAGATAGTTTGGGATTTCGTCAGATTGCTTGGATCAGATCGTACATTGGACAGTGGACAGATTTCCAGTGTTATTTTGAACAACATAGATTAATGGTTTTTATTTCTTATTTCTTTTCTTTTCATTTTCATGGGTCATTAATCAAGCTCCTGTTCATCTATATCAAATTGTACATGTTTATTTCTTAATTGTGCCTGCTAACAAATTCAATTCAAACCAATCCAAAGCCGTATGCCTATATACAGTATATATATATCTATGCCCTTCCTTCAAGGTCAAGAGACTTGACTTCACTGATCGTTGAAACCGATCAGTGAAGTCCACAACAGATCGACTACCTATCTTTCTCACGGAGTATGTGTTCCTCACGCAGGTGTCAACATGTACAGGAATACCAGGTACCCCCGTGAACCAGCCCATGTTCAACTCCGGAATGGGCATGCTCCCTTCTTCAAGGTAGGTCCTTGCACTGCACAGAGACGATCACCTCCTTGATAACCAACCTCTTGATGCGCTTAAAAAAACGGCGGAGAAGTTCTCACCGACTCGTGTGTCTCTGACCCCTCCCCTCCACCAGGTGACCGTGTTCGAGCAGGAGCACTTCCAGGGCAAGTGCCAGGAGTTCACCTCCGAGTGCTGGAACATCCAGGAGTGTGGTTTCGACAACATCCCGTTCCATCAGGGTGGAGAGCGGAGCGTAAGTCCCCCCCCGCCTCTGAGCGTATGGGTGTGTTCTCGTAAAGGGGAACGAGGCGTGTCTCTCGCTGCAGGTACCGGTTCGATCCCCGAGGTGCACAGTCTGTAGACTGTATACCAGCTTCTTCTACAATAACCAAAGCTACAGAAACACCAATTTTGCACACAAACTCTACTAACTCCTTCTCTGTCTCTCTCTGTGTAATGCCTCTCTCTCTCTCCTCTCTCTCTCTCCTCTCTCTCTTTCTGTCTCTGTCTTGTCTCTCTCTCCTCTCTCTCTCTCTCTCTCTCTCCTCTCTCTCTCTCTCTCTCTCTCTCTCTATCTCTGCCTGTGTAGCTGGGTGGGCTATGAGCACCACGACTTCCAGGGCCAGCAGTTCATTCTGGAGAGGGGAGAGTACCCCCACTGGGACGCCTACAGCGGCTCCCTGTCCTACCACGTGGAGCGCCTCATGTCCCTGCGCCCCATCTACTGCGCTGTGAGTCCCAGAGTGTGACAGGAGTTGGTTGTCGTGGGCCCACGGGGGTCCGCATGAGTCCTCCTCTCTCAGTGTCTCTCAGTGGCATCGTGATAATCAATGTAAAGAGTGTCTTTGTGGTCTAGAGACCCACTTTTATTTTACAGAGGTCTGCCATCGTAGCACAAACTCAGGTGTGGCAACACGCTCATAACACTAATTATAAGTCTGCACCTTTTATGTAGCAGGGAACTATAGGGCTAGTAGACTACACTAGCAAAGAGAAGGCTAAGTCGTGGTACCCGACTACATTGAAGGGTCTATCAATGGCAAAGAGAAGATATTGTGCAACGTTTGGTGACAGTGCGCACGAAAAGGAGGCAAAAAAAGATCAAATATAGTTTAATTGGCAAACGTATGCGGCTATACATCGCGTTCAATCGTGCGATCGACCTCGTGTGACCTCTCTCTCCAGTCCCACCAGAGCAGCCGTATGATGATCTTCGAGAAGGAGAGCTTCCTGGGCCGCAGCGTGGAGGTCTGCGACGACTACCCCTCCCTGCAGGCCATGGGCTGGATGAAGCCCGAAGTGGGCTCCATGCACGTCCAGTGTGGCGCGTAAGTCACGACTGCGGGGGGGCGCACCTCCGAGATGCTCCATTCACTGAGCATCCAAAGCGACTTACAAAGAGAACATTTGTTGAAGGACACAGCAATATATCGAACGAGTTTCATAATTGCTAGTTAGCCTGCGTAATAGCTGAGCACGTTACCAACATCTAAGAACATACAATATGCTAAACAATGCTAAGTACTGTTAATAATGCCAAGACATACAAACACACAAGTTAGTGCTCGGGTTAGGAGAGGGAAGGCAGGAGGGGGGTGGGGCTTATGCAGAGTCCAGGTGAACTCTGAACAGGTGGGTCCACCTCACAGAGTCTCTAGTAACGGACGGTGTCCCTTGCAGCTTCGTGTGCTACCAGTTCCCCGGCTACAGGGGCCAGCAGTACATCATGGAGTGCGAGAGGCACAGCGGCGACTACCAGAACTGGAAGAACTGGGGCTCCCACTGCCAGACTCCTCAGATCCAGTCCATGAGGCGTATCCAGCACTAAGGAGGAGGAGGCGGCGGCCAGGCTGAGCCCGAGATGCTGGTGAGCAACAACACACGACCTATACCTCGTTCCTTAACCCCACAGCTCCTTAACCTCCTACTCTCTCTTCAATGTTTTCCCCTTCCTGACACCAGACGACCAGCACCTCAAGAGCTCCCCCCCCTCCCCCACCGGGGAATGGAACCCACAACCTCCAAACTTAACATCTGACCCGGAAGTAGGAGAGACAATATCGTACTGTTTTAAGCACACGGATAAGACAGACAGACGCCCAACACAAACACATACTGAGAAGAAGCCCCTCCCCCTCCCCCCCAGCCCCGCCCCTTGTTTAGCACAGGTGGTCTTTCTACGGACACGCACACGACCACGCCCCATGAACACACCTGCACTACCCAGCGCCCGGCTGAAGGAGGACAGAAGGGGAGGAGTCTCCAAGCCAATCAAGCCCCTCCCCCCCCCCCCCCCCCCCCCCCCCCCCCCCTCCCCCTCCCCCCCCAGGGTGCACCTGGGGGATGTGAGGCTGGCCGCCGTGCAGTGTAGCCCAGATGTGTTCTGCTGTTGTGTGGTGTCCCGGTCCATCCACACAACAGGTCTAATCTACGATCAATAAAATTGTGTGTTCACATTGACCAGTTCTGCTCTTTTATTCATAAGTATTGTCTGAAGTACTTTTTAAATACACATATTTAAATAGATACATTCATTATATGTAATATACTGCATGTAGTTTGTTTGCGTGTAATGCATCTCAATGGCAACCCGTGCTGCTGTAACGAGGTCATGTCTCTGGGAGGGTCAACGTGGTTACAGTGATGGGTTTGGCCAGATGGTTACTAGAGGGCGCTGTCTATCCCCAGAGACGTGACCCGACCCTCAGGCCTGGCGTGACTGACTTGGGTGTGGTCTGCTCAGCACACTACGGATACTACTTACTTACTTACTTACTTACTTACTTACTTACTTACTGCGTTGGTTCGCCAAAATGGAGAAATGTTTCTGTTTCAAACTTTATTGAAACTTTACAGACTTGCACACCTTCAGTGGTTCAATAAGTAGTCAATAAATAATGCATTGTTAAATATACACACACAACCGAACCAACTGGACAAAGTTGAAAGAATAGTTTGAACAATCAAACTAAAATATTATATTAATGAATTGTAGCAATGTGAAAAATCTAATATTAGACTGAAAATATATTGTTACCCCCAACAGACGTAGCCATGGGCTCTTTCAAAATATGAGGCAGGTTTAAAAAGAGACACACATTTGTAATAATAATCTAAGCGGCATAGATTCCCAGTCCCAGTCGTAGTCCTGGAACTTTCCAGTCATGGTGTGGCCCCTGCCTCCTACCGAGGAGACCCTGGTTCTTACATCCACAGAGATCCACATGTAAAACCCAGTCCAGTCGCTCTCCTCTGAGACAGGAAGGCCCATCATTTTGGGGCTCCAGTCAACCGAGAGTCCCGTTTGCGTTGTTTCCGTCCAGGGCGTAGTGCTCCAGCGAGGCGGGCACCGGGCTGAAGGGTTCCCCCGGGACAGTTGTCGCCAGCACCTGCTGGTGTTCGGGCCGCGGCCAACGCTCGTTGAACTTGACAAAGAAGTACGGGTCGGTGAAGGGCCCGCCGTAGATGATGGTCTGCAGCAGGTAGATGAGGACCACCACCAGAATGCTGATGAGGACGAAGGGGATGAAGGGTCTGAGGTGGTCCAGGACCACCACGACGCCGTAGCCCAGGCTGCTCTGCTTCCCCGTGTGGGAGGTCCGGCGACCGGAGGCCAGCGCTGCCCTCGTGGACTCGTCCTGGTCCTCAGAGGAACACTGGGCCGGATCAAAGCTGGCAGAGTCCATCGTGAATGGAAGCAAAAGGAAGGAAGAAAACAGGAAGATCCGACGGTCCCTCGATTGTACGCAAATCCCAAGTAGTCCTGACTCAGGGGATCACCTCAGGGTGACAACACACGACCGTTTGGTCTCCAGGCGTGCGACAGAAGACACATGTTACCAGGCTAGCCTAGCTTCCACCAAGGCCACACTCACACGACCCACTGTGGACCGAGCTGTCCCCCCATTACTGTGGCCTATAGTGGGTCCAGTGGCGCATTCTCCAGGGGAGCCTGTGTTCTGTTGGCACGCGGCGTGTTCTGTTCAGTCCTAAATCCTTCCTGGTAGTTATTCACACATCTCATGTGTCCCTGCGTTGTACGAGAAAGAGTCCGCAGCCCTGAGCGAAGGCAGAGACCTGCAGCCCTAAATAGATCTGATACCAAGTGGCAGGAGGGGGTGTGGGAGCGCACAAGTTCTTACTGGAGAGGGGGGAGGCGACAAGTACGCATGGACACGGGATGGTCCAATTACTACAGTATGTATTTATATACGGCATTTGGTGGCCGGCGGGTTTTATCCAAAGTGTAATACTGTGACATTTCTTAACATGGGTGACCCTGTGGTGAAATGAAATCATTAGTCTGTAGTCTGATGACTTCCTGTTAACACAACACAGGCCAACTGCTCACAGCCATGCAGTGTTGTCTGGGTTCTGATCTTGTTGCACAAGGACTCTTGATCTCATATCTCATAGTGAACGTGTTGCACCATCATCTATGGACTTCCTCGTCAAGTGATTGGTTACAGAAGATTATTTTTGGTTTTGAAGATTATACTGAAGACTTATTTTGAACATTATCGGCCTACTTTAGTTCCTGTGAATAAAAAGGCTGTATTTTGGGGTGAGGTCAGGTTTTGAGCCCTTATACAGTACTTATATACTTATACAGTACATGAAAGGAAATGTGTCCGCAACATAACACTTCACAAAATCCAGGCAAGTGTCAAGGCACGTCCAGGCATTTATATCAGGGACGACGATGATGAGACGCGGGGATATTTAAGCCTCTCGTCACCCCATAGTGATGCTCCCCGGGATCCACGTCAACATAACATGCGTGTACAACACGTGTCCAGTGCGCACATCACACACACACACACACACACACACACACACATACATACATACTGTAGATGCTGCGGCCTTGGCACACCGGGAAACACGTGCGCAACGGCGAAGACGCTGAAACACGTGTCAACACAGTCCAGCCGAGCCGCCACGTCGACGGTCTGAGCGGGCCTCTGGGTCGGGGTCAACAATCCCCAGGGGCTTGGATGCACGGCAGGGTTAGGATGACCAGCTATATTTGGGTCAGCAAATGCAATAGGGGGGGGGGGGGGGGGGGGGGCAGGCGTAGCCAAGATACACTGACAAAAATAAAAGTGTGAAAGGAGCGATGCATTACAAAGACTCGTTAGGCCACAACGATGTGTGAATATCTGCCCGAAAGCTGTTGTGCGTTTTCAGTCACGCAGGTCAACATACCAGGATGGTCTAGTTAGTAGATTAAGGGTTGTGGGTTTGAACACCACTGTCTGCAGTCTACCAGCAGAATGCCAGCCTGCTCATTAGAAATAGGTCTCAAGCTTGCAAGTCAAAGGAGAAAGTATAAGTCTTGATAACACCGCTGTGCTGTCAACACAAGCAAACACACGATGCAAGGTCAGAGCCTTAACTTGTCTAGGAAAATCTTTATTTATAAAAACAACAGTATTGCCAGTTACATACGTTGACTGAAAAAAAAGCTATTTTTCAGAGGCAAGGCAGGTATGAATGGTTCACAGATGGGCATTATTACAGACACTGTGTAGAAAAAAAAGAAAAGAAAACTGGTCACATAGGCCTACCGCTTAAAACGAGAACAAATAGTGGTAAAACACGGAATTCAAAGATTTGCATAATGTCATCACCCACCACTTCCAAATATACCAACTCTCAAAATATGGAATAGAGAACACAAAATAAACAGAACAAATAAGACGATGAATATTCAAAATGTGCTTTTTCAGTTCTCCTCCTGAATGACCTTGGTGCCGCTCCGCTCGTCAGTCGCCTTCTTTGTATACCAGCGACAACGTCTGAACAACTTCACTGGGCTGAACGCGCTTCTCCACGTGGTTCACTTTACAGTCGTGTTCATTTATTTTCCGTTTGAAGATGAAAACGGTTGATTTGGTGAGTCGCACCCTTTATCGGTGAAATTAATTTCATTCACATGGGAAAGAGGAAAGGGAAAAAAAAAAAAGAATAATAATCAGAAAATAAACTAGAAAATAAATGCAAGGTTCGCTCTTGGTGTCGCCAGGGGACAAGGTTGGGGAGGAGGAATATTTTAAATAAATGTGCGGTCTTATGGGGACAGTCAAAGACGCATGATCACCATCACATGCTCGCTCACACATTCCCAGGTCCATAGTCTTACACTCACACGCACGCACACACCCCCCCCCCCCCCTACACACTGGTTAACCTTATCAAATATATACACACGCCTTCCCGTTGGCCTGCATCTGAGCCTATGTCCCGACCAGAGAAAATATCTTGACATGACGACTTCTGTACAAAACAACAAACATTTAGACGAAAGCAGGGCTGTTGGTGTCCTGGTGATCCGACGGTCTTCTTCTTCTTCTACTGTTTCCCCCGTCACACTGGTCCCCTCGTGGCGGAACATTTAAATTAAGCTCAACTTCCAAATATATAGCAGTATTATATATATTTATATATATATATAGAAAAAGGAGAAATGCAGTTGTCCCATGTCATGTTATGTACAGTAAATACCCTAAAAGAGATTTCTACAAACACATTTATTTTGGATGCAGGACTTGGCAGCAACATGATATAAAAAAACAACCAAAAAATAAAAATAAAAATGACACCGCGAAGAAGAAAAAAAGGATGATTGTCAACATACATTGATTGCCTAGAGTTGTTAGAGTTAAGAAATATAATTTAAGACAATACATTTCTGATGCTACAATGAATTTGTAAAAAAAAAAAAGAAAAAGAAAAAAAACATTTGTGCTGTCGAGCGCTTGACTGCAACACAACCATTTTCTTTGGATCCTCGTTAGTTTTTTTTTGTATATCCACTTGCAACGACCAGAACAGGCTACAAAAAGGAGGGAGAGGGAGGGGGAGAGAGAGAGGGAGAGAGGCCGAGAGTTTAGTGAGAGCAAGCGGCAAACTGGAGAGGAAGAGAGAGAGGGAGGGGGGGAGGGAGGGAGGGAGAGAGAGTGTGTGTGTGTGTGTGTGTGTCTCCTGGGTCGTGGCTCCTCAGTAGCATTGGTAAGGCAGGGACGGCCCGTTCTGAGTGATGCACACAATCAGTTTTTCTAGAAAAAGAGAAGGAGAGACTCTGTGAGCAGGAAGGTCAGAACAAGATCAAAATAACAAGAAAAAGGAAACAAAAACAAGTACAGGTCATGTAGACCGCACAGAGAGAAGTGGTTCACCAATGCACACGGAACACCACACGCGTGTCTTTGGGTTTACAGTAAAACAACACGACCCGGGGTGGGGGGTGTGGCTCTACGCATACGTTTAAAATGAATATGCTTCACGCTCCACCCAAAAACAAAAACGTAGACATTGCAATAGCACTGCAGTAGTCCTCCGCAGCAATAATAATAATAATAATAATAATAATAATAAGAAACGTTGAAAGGGGCCCTAGTATACCACCATTAGCGATTAGCCATTACAAGCCGTTTCAAAACTGTCATGTGACTAGAATTGTCATTGTGACGCAGTGACATCACAAGACATCGCCTGGATGTATGCCGACTAGATCATTCCACCAAGTTGGTACAGTCCACTGGGTAGGCTGGTCATCTGATCTAGTCGGCATACATCTAGGGGGTGGACACTCGCCCTTGTGATGTCACTTCGTCACAGTGGCCATTTTGAAACGGCGCTTGTCATGGCCAATCCCCCACACACACACACACACACAGGGTGGCACACACACACACACACACACAGGGTGGCATACTAGGCCCCCGTTAATAAACACAATACACAACCGAAGACAGCGGTGGAGCGATTCACTGAACTGAAGAGGAGGAGAGTGTTAGCTCGCTTGGTTTTTTTCGACAAATGTTAGAATACAAGGAGAGAGCGAGAGCGAGAGAGCTAGAGTCTCCATGCCGCACATACCATGCTGGTTACATGCAGAGGAGGGGAGAGGGGGAGAGGGGCGGGGGTGGTGGCTAACCATCATAGGAGTCCAATAGGGGAAGAGAGCCTTTTCTAGGCCCATACACCCCCCGCTGAGAGAGAGACAATCAGAGACAGACAGACAGAGACCAGGAGAAAAGAGAGGTAAGAAGTGTGACGAAGTGTGAGGACACACGCAGGATAGTGAGGTTCCAGAAGGATGTTAAGGCACCCATACGTGCTTTTAAAAAATATTAAATAGTGCAAGTGAGAGAAAGAGTCGGTTAGATCAGTTAAAAGACGGGTTGGATCAGGTGAATGTGTGTGTGTGTGTGTGTGTGTGTGTGTGTGTGTGTGTGTGTGTGTGTGTGTGGTGTGTGTGTGTGTGTGTGTGTGTGTGTGTGCCCGTCTTCCTGACTTTGCGAGGGACTCACCGGTAAAGTGTCTGTGGTGTTCTCTAGAGTGTGTCTCCTCTCCCGCTGGTCCAGTGTGGTGTAGGCTTCTGGATGGGGAGCATTAAAATAAGGAGGCCAATTAAATACATCTATTGATGAAGAGACGTCGGCCATTAGTGAAGTTGAAAGGCAAAAAATATATTTCTCTGGATGTACTGACCAGGGCCGAGGTCATTGAGTGGGATCATGTCCCTCTTCTCCCCTGGAAGTGAAAACAAAACAAACAGTCATCATAAGTTGAATTAAACTGAGTGTGACAGTCACGAACATCACGGGTCATGCAGAACAGCACACGGGGGTGGTCATGTTACTGCCCGCTCATAATTTTCCCAATTCCCCTTTTTTTTTTTTTGCACTTCCGACTCCAACACACTCCTTTATATTTAGACGTCTTCACATTCCATTAGCGTTTCACAGTTCCCCAAAACGGCACGAGGGTCTTGTGTGCCGACACCACCTAACCCTAACCGCTCCTGACGTGTTGGTTGTTACCTTGCATGGTTGACACCGCCGTCTGTCGGTGTATGAATGGGTGAATGTCAGGCAATACTGTAAAGCGCTTTGGATAAAAGTGCTATATAAATGCAATCCATTTAATACCTCTGTCGAGCAGTGGCAGCGTGCCCGCGTCGTAGCTGCCGTTGGCGCGGCTGCCCCCGTTGCTTGTGCCATTGAGGTTGACGGCAAAGTCGGCCTTCTTCCAACCGTCCTTCTCCAGCGGCCGCCGCAGCTCCTTGTAGCTCCACACCAGGTGCAGCACCTGGCCCGCCGCCCGCACCTCCCGCTCAGAGCGCTTGCTGCAGACAACGACACACACACGGCGGACGGATCAGCACCAACTAGTGTTTTGGAGGTGTAATTGCAGAGCGACGCAGAAGCGTTAAATGCAAACAGGGGCGTAGGCCACTTCGTAGACGCGAAGCAGAACTATAAATTGGCCTTTATTATTATTATACAGGTGGTTTTCTGGGGACATCTTCATTGTCACAAGCCATTATCTCTTATCTCTTTTATTTGTATACATTCTCAAAGGGCTTTACAGGCCTTATGATTATGGGGCCATGTGATTATGACACCCCCCCTAGCCCTATAGCGCCCCCCCCCCAAGGGCAAGAAACGACTCCCTTAATTAACAAGGAAGAAACCTGGAGAAGGAACGCAGAGTGGGGGATCCCTCCTTCCAGGGACGGTTCAGAGTGCAATGGGTGTCATACGGGCATAGAAAGAGGGTAACAACTATCCACTCAAACATTCGTCATCTGGCCACAGTCAGACACCAACTGGTTACGTCTGCGGAGATCCAACATGGGGCTGCCACCCATACACAGAGAAGCAGAAAAGCCGGTCCAGGCCGCTAGGACCCACCACCCACCCGTCCTTGTTGATGAGCACCAGCCTCTCGATGCCCTGCGAGACGCGCAGCGTCTTGGCCGCCTCCACGCTGCTGCCCAGCACCTCGGCCAGTGTGCTGAGCACCGACACCACCGTCTCCTCGGAGAGGGCGCGGCCCTGCTGGATGGGGCCGCCGGGCAGGTCGGCCACCAGGTGGGGCACCGCGTGTTTCCCTGGAGGGAGGGAGGGTGGATGATAATGAGTCATGGTTGTTGTTTACTCGCCATGACCTGTGAGTCCGCTTTCTCCAAAATGTGGGTTCATTTTATGTGTGGTCCTGTGTCTTTCGATTGGTAACGAAAGGCGTTAACGTTTAGGCGTTCGATTCCCAGTGGGAGAAACGGATTAAAAGAAATGCCTGCACTCACTGTTCACCATGACTTTACACCACAATATATATCGAGACACTTTGAAGTCTCGACCAAATGGGCCGGATCCGGCCAACACAACCACACCAATGCTAAAAAAACAGGGAACTGGTGATTGTTAGTATAATTTACCCAGTAGTTCCTTGTTGCGGGCGTCGATGGCCAGGTTCCTCAGGGCCCCGGACATGGCGCGCACAACACGGTCGTTGTTGTGAGCGAGGAGCTCCGCCATCATGGGCAGACCCTTCTCCAGGCGCACGGTGGCGCGGATGTAGCGGCCATACTGCAGAGAGGGGCAGCCGTCAGTTAGTGGTGTTGGCTAGCTGTGATCTGGGCTTGAATTCAGTAGCCTAGTAGTAGGTAACTAGCCGTGACTTAGTAGCCGTGTTGACCAAAATGTAGTTTTTATGCAAAAAATGCATACAAATATGGCTGGCCAATATACTGATATTATATTGATATGGACCTGCTGGCTAGGGAAGGTTAACTGGCTAACTTACGGTCCAGCGGCCGGCACACAGGTTCTGGATGGCCCCGGCGGCCGCCTCCAGCACCGAGGCGTTCTGGCTCTCCCTCAGCAGGGATGTGTACAGACGCACCACCTCCGGCTGGTACAGCAGCTCAAAGCCTGCAGGGGGGGCAGCAGAAGCAGCATTAGACACACACATCGAGACCGGGGCCCCTCTCATGCGAAGCCCTCTGAGCAGAACGTGGAACTGTTCTGCAGTAAACACTACGACTGTCTCCGGCGATTGTCTGAGCACATATCGACCGGATTAAGATGCAGACAGCGCTGTAAGATCGATAAATAAATGACGGCAAATGGAGTTGCAGACAATGCTGTGGTTCCTCTTTTGAAAAGCAGAAGCACTGGCTATAGTGGGAGGGGGTGAGGGGGTGGAAGCACAGATGTTACTGAACAGCCTGTGACTGTCATGGGGGTGGAGGGATTTTCACAGCACATGACAAATCCACCCGCGGACCTGAGCATGACGGGTGGGTCTCCAGAGGCCTGTGTGAGCCATGCATACCTTTGGCGGGAGTCGTCCTTTTGGGAATGTCTACTTGGTCGCCGCTTCCGTCGTCGTTGTCGTCCCTCTTGCCTGGTGGGGGGGGGAGGAAAAGGGGGAGGGGGTTGAGATGGGGGGAGACGAGGTTGAGATTTGAGGGAGCCCGTGAGAGGGTTAACGATGGATGGATGGATGTATGGACGGATGGAGGGAGAGATGAGAAGTGGGTGGGTGGGGCGCGTTCCAAACGTCCACAGCCGTCTAGGTGCAGTTACGTTGGGACGATGAACCAACCAACCATGCGGGTTTGCTGGTGGACGCCAAGCGATGCGTGCATACATGCGTGTGGTTATGCGTGTCAAACAGGTCATGTCTGGTGGTGGTGATGGTGGGTTCGTGTTAGTACTCTGCTGGGCGATACGGGATGGCGTGAGTTTCGGGAGTGACAGGGTGGATCCACAATGCGAGACAAGAGCACATGCCGCGGGAAAAGTGAACACCCGACCGGGAACGCTTACCTTTGGAAAACCACTCGTCTAAACATAGCCCACGTTAAGTACGCACGGGGGGGGGGGGGGGGAGAGAGAGAGATAAAGGGAGGCCAGGAAAAGGGGAGGATAGAGAGGAAAAGGAGGGTGAGACAAAATAAACACGGAAATAGGTGCTCCCCTGCCAACAGTAAGCCCAAACACAGCAGGAACCCTTCACCCGAGTTGAGAAACAACACACACCCACACACACACACAGACAAACACTATTATTATCCATTATTTGACACAGCAACATTTTGAAGGCTCAACACTGACCTTTGCCCTTCTTTGAGCTAAAGCAGCCGCCCTTTTGGGAGCCGGGGGCGGGGCCCTGGTTTAGGGGCGTGGCCTCAGCAAAGCGCTCGCAGCCGGGGATCTCGCGGTGTACGTGATAGGACAGATTCCTCAGCAGGCACACGCTGTTCTCCACCAACTGCAGGACAGGAGAGGGAAGGGGAGGGAAGGGGTTACCACCGGCAAGACGTGTGATGAAGGTCAGAGGTCAGTCCGTGAGTGATAACCCAGCCAGCCCACCTTGTTGTCCACGTCCTTGCGGTTGATCTGCGACTGGACGATGTACATGAGGGAGTCCACGAGGCCCGTGCATTCCCTCAGCTTCCGTCTCGCCTCACTGCGCTCCGAGCTCACGTTCCTGTCGTGGGGAGGAGGAGCCAAGTTACAAACAAACACAAACAAACAACCTTCCTCAAGATGCTTACTCCTGCAGTATTCTTCTAAACATAATTCCAAAACGACTCTCGTAAGTTTAGTGTCATTGGGCCGCAGCCACAAGTGCGTCCTCCATCATCCCTGCGCCCCTGCTTACCTGAGGCAGCCCGCCGTGTTGGTGAGGGACGTCTCCCATTCCAGGTGCTGTGGCTTGCAGCTCTCCTCTCCGCCCCCGCCGCCCCGCTCCCAGCCCGAGCGCGGCACCATCACCTCGTCGGCCAGGGCGTGCAGCGCGTGGTCCACGATCTCCATCTTCACCACGTCGTGGGACGACAGGTTCCACAGGGTGCCTGGAGGGACCGGGACAAGAATCACCCTCAGCTTTAGGGAGGAAACCTCGTCCTTGTGAAGCAGACTGGATTTCACAAGATCACCGTTCTCACAGCGATGGGCAGATTATTCATCCAATCACCTGCCAAGTATTTCTCTGCGAAAGTTCCCCCCCTTTCCCGCCCAACGGTTTCAAAAGGACAACTTTGCAGGTGGTTCTGTGTAACCAACCGTCTGGCGTGTCAGGTTAAAGAAAAACACCTGAGGAACAGCAGTGTTCTTCAAATGGGGGTCCGTGTGCCCCTAGGGGTACTTTGCAAGGATTGCAGGTTGAGAACCACGGCTCTAGAGCGAGGCAACAACATTGTCTAGTCCGACACAACAGACTATTTGTGGACGGGGGGGGGTTACCTGTGATGGTGTCCGTGAGGTCCTGCTCGTGGGTCTTCCTCAGCAGCCTGACCAGGCCCGGCACGCCGTCGCAGTTCTTGATGGCGATCTTGTTGTCGGCATCGCGTCCGAACGAGATGTTCTTGAGCGCGCCGCAGGCCGAGTGATGCACCTCCTTCTTGGGGTGGTCCAGCATGGAGACCAGCGCCGGGATGCCCTTCAGACGCCGCACGTCCGACTTGACCTGGAACAACCAACAGTGGCCATGGTCAACGGCCATGGTCAACGGCCAGGTCAAAGCCCAGGGTCAAAGCCCAGGGTCAAAGCCCAGGGTCTTCGATGCCCGTCTGGTGCTGAATCAAGCCTCATCGCCCCTTTGAGGGCTCAGCCATGACAGAACTTGGTGGTGTCTGTACGTGTGTGTCTGTTCGTGTGTGTGTCTGTACCTTGTCGTTCTTGAAGGTGAGGTGCTGGAGGTAGGCGGCGGCATTGGTCTTGACGGGGTCCAGGCGGTAGTTGAGCATGGCGATCACCTCGGGCAGCTCCGGCTGTCTCCAGGACACCGGAGGACCCTTCCGTAGCGTGCTGTCCAACGACGCCATGCTGCCCCGGTCCATCGTCACCGGGACCCCCCACACGTAGGGGTCCACGCCTCCCATGTCTCCGTCTAGAGTGTCCTCACAACTCCTGCAGATGGAACATGTTTTGGGGTCAGGGGTGGGGTCACATTGTTATAGTGTTGTTGCTACCGGGGGGGGGGAACCTCCCTCCCATCACACAGTAGGAACTCAGTCCCAACGTTCAAAACGCAACCCCAATCCTCCCAGGCCACAAGACTTGGATATTAACCTTCATTCCACTGACAAGCATTTTATGTGTATGCATGTGTAAATGTGTGCATGAATATGTATACATGTATGCAGATATGTGTATATGTGAGAACTTTGTATTCCGCTCTCGAAAATGTTAAAATATCCACGTTCTATTGGTGAATATATGAAGTTGCGGATAACGATTGAACCTTGAACATGTGACTTACAAGTCACTATTCCTTATGATTCAGTGAGCTTGTTCCAAATATAGGTCAAAGTTAAAAAGGAAAAAAAAGAGAACAAAACTATGAATAAATAGGAGTCCAGGGTATAATTCTTACGCAAGGTTCAGGAAGGGAAAAAAATACGAAAAAAAGAGGGGCTGAATATTACATTTCCTCTCTGTAGCACCTCTGTAAAATTGTATATTTTGAAGTAACACGCTACTTGGGTCGTTTTTTCACTTCGTAGTTATTTAACTGAATACTTTTACTTGAGTAATTATTGTTTTAAAGTAACAACACTCGAGTCAAATATTTGGCGCCTGTAACCGTGTCTGATCGTTTGTCTTGAAAAGTACCTAAAATAACAAGTATCATTATCATCTCCATATTATGACTCCCACCCCCCCATGGACACTATTGCGCTACATTAACACAAATTAACACACATCTTTTAATTGCTTATTTTTTTTTATATACATTTGTAGAATTGTTTTGAATTTTTATATCATTACTTTCTGTTCATGTAATGTCTGTTCAATGTTATGCACCAATTTCACAAAAGCACATTCCTTGTTTGTAAAAGTCATGGTTGATTCTGATTCATCAATCATCCTTACAATCATCATTATCATCTTCATCATTATCATCAAGTGGGCGTGTCTCTCAGCATTACCTGAGCCGGCGTCTGTCCATGCCCCCGGGGCCGTGGCCCAGGCGGGGCATGGTGCCGTAGCCGCCCGGGTGCATGGCCGGCGGGGGGCCCATGCCGTAGTCCATGTCGTCGTAGCCCAGGCTGCGTTGGTCGTCCTCGGGGCCGTAGTGGCCGTAGCGCATGTCCACAGCGGAGCCCGGGCCCCGTCCTCCCCGGGCCACTTGGGGCTGGGCGGCGTAGGGGTCCATCTGCTGGCGGCTGGGCGCCCGGTAGCCAGAGTCCAGGGTCCGGTAGGTGTCCATGGGCCTGTGGAGAGGAGCGGCGCCGTGACTACAGAGGTCAAGAGGTCAGAGGCTCAAACAAAGGCCTCAGCGCAGCACAGGAGTGTTCCATCTAGTTGAGGGCAATATATTAGAAATGACCCAATCTTGAACCTAAAATATACACATTACCACCAGGTCATGTGACTAAAATTGTCATTGTGACGAAGTGACATCACAAGTGGGAGTATCAACAAAAAATGGTAAGAGGTGTGTGGGTACCTGTAGCGGTCATCCATGCGTGTGCCCCTGCTCAGGCTGGAGTAGGCCTCCGAGGGCGGGCCGGGTCTGTAGTCGTCGTAGCCAGCGGGCGGCCCGTAGTGGTAGTTCCGGGGCACCGTGGCGGTGGGGTAGTCGGCGGGGATGGGCTGCCGATGGCGGTCCAGCGTGGCGCTGTAGCCGCCCATGCCGGGCACCATGAGGCCCCCGTCCACCGACAGCGCCTCGTAGGGGTGGACCGTGCGCGACACCAACGGCTTCTTCATCTGAGGACGATCGGATGCCACAAGAGGGTTTAATAAACAACGTTAACATACATTGGGTACTACACCTATATGGGGTTTGTGGGAGTGTGTGTGTGTTTGGTGGTGGCTTTCAACACCACTACCTGCCTGTGTCCTTGGAGGGGGCCAGATGAGGCCAATTAAGCCAGCCACCAAACACACACTCCCACAGGGTTTTATGCTGGAAGTGGCAATGGAATAGTAGTACAGTGTAATCCGCTTATAGTGATCACGTTTGTCTGGGTCAAATTGATCACTATAAGCGGTTGATTACTATAACCGAAATTTTCTAATTTTCTTTATTTTTTATGCAGATTACCATCCAATTGACATTTGTATATATAATACATGTATAAAGTAATGAAACTGACAGCTTTGCTTCGACGAGTCTCCGTTTTTCGTTCAGAGAAAGTGACTTTTACCGGACATGGTGTGCAATGTGCACGCGCGAGCCGCCGTTGAAGACGTGCACGCGCGAGCCGCTATAAATTACCGTAATTTATTAATTTGTCCCACATATGTTATGTATAAAAGGACCCAAAATGATCACTATAAGCGGACTGCTTGATCGCTAAAAGCGAATTATTTAAACAGTGTTTGTATAGGAACGATTCTGTCCCAGGCTTTTTGATCCATATAAGCGGTTGATCACTATATCCGTGATCACTATAAGAGGATTACACTGTAGTAGTAGTAGTAGTAGTAGTAGTAGTAGTAGTAGTAGTAGTAGGCATTGTGTTTCCTCACCCCATTGTCTGGCCGCCGCATTGCCGAGCCTTCGTCCGAGAAGACCGAGTGTGCTTCCTGTGAGTCATCTTCTGGCGTGTAGCTCTCGTCCAGAGCTCCGTGAGCGGGGTCCACCATCCTGTACTGCTGACGAAAACACAATGACGTTGAGGCACGCGCTCAGTCACCCACACCCTACAGACACAAATACACCAGCCACCCACATCCCAATGCATTGCATTTTTACCGTGCTTTTATCCAAAGCACTTTACAGTATTGCCTCACATTCACCCATTCATACACCGACAGCGGTGTCAACCATGCAAGGTAACAACCAACACGTCAGGAGCAGTTAGGGTTAGGTGGCGTCTTGCTCAGGGACACCTCCACATTTAGCTAGGAGGAGACCGGGGATCGAACCAGCCAGACAAGCGATCATGTTCTTTTTTACAGACAGTAAGCATCACTGAATATTAAACATTGCTAAAGTCGCAATCAAAATATCGGGCAAAATAATCGCAATGCTCATTGTTGTCATAAGCGTGCTCGAGCTCTCGGCTGAATATTGATAAATACGTAGTTGATATACAGAACACACACACACACGCACACATAAATACCTGTGTCCCGTTTATATATCCGTCAGTCAACTTTAAGCGCTCCAAGTCAGCATGCCCCAAGCGCCCGTTCTGTTGCGAGGAGGAAGGACAAGAAAAAGCTAATCGTCAGACGTCGATAGCGGGAAGTGGAGCGACCACATCAGAACCTAGATCAGAGATTATTACTGATACTGCTTGAAGAGTCACTTCCTCCCTGATCGTCACGAACGACCAATCATCACTTCCTCAAAAATAACTATCTGGCATTCTCCCATTTTATCAGCCGGTAAATGTTTTCACGTACTCCTCAATTAGGCAATTGTCTTATTAATACATTCATGAATATACATTTCCAACACCACTGAAAAGAATCAACAACAACAGAAATGCATGTATGAATACTCATTACAAAAAATGCATGCATGCAAAAAAAAGCAGGAAACATCTACAAGACCCCAAGCGATGACAGATCGGCATCAGACAGCTGCCAAAATACACACAATAGACGTTCCTACAGGTCACACATCATCATCATCATCTACTCCAGTTCCAGCATACACACAAGACAGTAGATGTTATGAGACTTCCAAGAGTAACCAGCAGGGGGCACTCTTGGTCATGATCGATATTAAACTCCAATCTAGTTTCCATTAAGGACCATTTTCTTTGTCTTCTAAAAATGTGACTTAAATTCTGAAAGACCGCCAATTTACAATAGGCCATCCATCCATTCTCATCCGCTTATCCGGGGCCGGGTCGCGGTGGCAGCCGGCTAAGCAGGGCCCCCCAGGCTTCCTTCTCCCCAGCCACACTCTCTAGTTCCTCCTGGGGGATCCCGAGGCGTTCCCAGGCCAGACGAGATATATAATCACCCCATCGGGTTCTGGGTCTGCCCCGGGGTCTCCTCCCAGTTGGACGTGCCCAGAAAAACGAGAATACGGACGCAGCTCGCACTTTGTTTGTACAAGGACCAAATGGCACGTACCAACGGCCCCGGTACCCCATACTCCCGTAGTACCCCCCACAGGATTCCCCGGGGGACATGGTCATAAGCCTTCACCAGGTCCACAAAGCACATGTAGACTGGATGGGCAAAATAAAGAGCTGGTCCACTGTTCCACGGCCAGGACAGAATCCGCATTGTTCCTCCTGAAGCTGAGGTTCGACAATAGGCTGGAGCCTCCTTTCCAATTTGACAAATGTATTTATTTATTCATTTTGAAAAGCACAGCTGTGCAGAGAATATAACAAATAAATTCAGAGAGGTGAATACGGTTTCTAGTCAGTATCAATCGGTACCAATAAACATCGGCAGCCAAGCCTTCTTACAAGAAGCAGTATTGACGACTGTGGTCAAAGAGAGCTCTGGGGCTGTATGGCCCCAGCCTTAGAGCCCACTCGCGACCGTGACATGGGGCTGCAGACTCTGCTACTAGTAGAAGCACAGAGGACTCGCTGCCAGCCCTGTCCAACCAATTAGTCTGGCTGTAAAACAAGCCACACAGGCGATCTGGGGGGGAGGGGGCTGTGCTGAAGTCTACTGCTGCTTCACAGACAAAACGCTGTTACACAACACTAGCCTCTGTGCCATATCAATAACACATTCAGCGGGACAAAATGCTAATATATAGAGCGCATGCATTCATCATCCTCAAACTGGACAAGGACGAGGTGGACATAAATCTATGCTTTCGTGATTTGCAACGGCAAGATTTTCTCTGATGTTTCTTCCTCTGTGGGTGGAAGATGGATGAGCAACAGGAGGAAGTCCATCTGTCTCCGTCCACCAGATTGTCGACGGAGGGAAAGCACTTCCTGTGACGTCTGTGTTGATTCAGTTCACCGGAGACGTTGGCAATGGGGAAACTCCCAGAATCCACAATCAGAACTATGGCAACCGCGACCGCACAGCAAGTACGATGCCAGCCTTGTTGAATGAACTGTTATTGAATAACTCATTTAGCAGTACTCTGTTGACACATTAAAATATTTAAATGAAGACAGTGGCGTGGTGGAGCATAATAATAAACAAAAACTGAAATAGACTTTAGTCAGGAACCACAGAATTGGGGCAGCAGTACGTATATCGTTGCACGGTGTGAGACTCACACTGCACTGAGAACACAAACACGACACACAGACAAGGGGCCAATCATCAAGACATGCACACTTGATGACCACATGCATAGGCCAACATGCTGAGGCGACGAGGCTAACAGCCTGGTTGGCTTCGCGGGTAGAACAGGTATGCTGCTACAGCATAGCTGAGAGTGACGAGGCGGCGGGAAATGTTTATGTAAACTAATGCCGTGTGTGTGTGCGCGTGTGCGCGTATCCGGTGACTCGTGGTGCAGGTACGCTGGTGGTTGACAAGATTTCTCTCTCCCCGACGTGTCAGAAGCTGCACAGCTATGCGCCCGGACAAGGTGATCCGTCATCGGGCACCATGAGGGACGACAGACAAGCGTGTGACATGACCAGCAAGCATGTAAACAGGCACATGTGGAGAATGAATGAACACACACACAAGAACGCGCGCACACACACACAACGAGGAGAGAGTTCAAGGGGAGGACGGCTGCTGCAGTGAGAGAGGAGTCCATCAAGGAAAAGGGTGATGAGTGAGGTGGGCTGCAGGGCGGTGGTGGGCTGTCAGCAACGGGAGAAGCAAATGACTGCACACGGGAAGGCTTGAGGAGTGGCGTGTGCACAGGGGCAGAGGCCGGTGTTGACATGACAACAGCAACAGCTGCTGGGGGACCGGCGTGGAAGGCGTGGGATGAGGATGGGATGAGGATGAGGGTGGGTGTCTCACGGCGATCCGAGAGGAGGGGGAGGCTTGTTACCTGCGTGTGAGAGGAGGGGGCGGGGCCACCGGCGGGGAGGCCCGCCCACCTCCTTTCCTCCTCCAGCGCCCGGGTCAGCTGCTCAAACTGCGCCTCCTGCTCCCTGACCGACTCCAGCAGAGCGGCGGCACTGCCAGCCTGCTCCATACACACACACACACACACACACACTGTATACGTGTGGAGGGGAGGGGGAGGGAGGGAGGGTGTGAGGGAGGGAGAGGAAGGGGAGAGGGGGGGTGAGGGCGTGTTACACATAGACACTGGGCTGTTTTTGTTGTATGCACCACAGCAAAAAAAGAAAAGAAAACAGTGAAAGAGAAGGGGGTGGGGCCGTGGGGGGCCCAGGACTGGAGCGCGAGGCTAACGGCAGCCCAGCGAAACCAAACAAACACGCATTCAGCCCAAACGTCGCCCGCAGAGACAGGGCTGGTGTACGACTGCGATTGATGTTACTTTATAAGCGGAGTGCAGAGTATACTGCATTGTGCCTGCTGCCTTATTATCTCGCCGTTCCTCGTACTTGGAAGTGGAAAATAATCATTTTAAAAAGGGTCACTGCTCACCGATAGGTGTGTTTGGTGCTTGCTTTAATCCAAAGTAGTCGGGGCGGTGGAACAGCTACTGCTCTTGCAAAAGTCTTCCACAAATAATAATAATAATAAAAATAATACGACAGTAGACAGTCTACAAGCTGTGTTCCATTTATAGAGCCAAAGGATGGCAAACCATACTCTGACACTCAGAACGAATGATTGTGCCAAGTGGCACGAACGTAGGGAATCTACAAGGCTGACCAGGGGACCATTTCTGACATCACATTTTTGACTCCTGACAACAACCATTTAATATCTCCATCCGCTGACGCTCTCCGCTGGGAAACCCCTCCCTTTAAATGGTAAGTCGAAACAGTTACATGCGCACGGATTGCATAACCACTACATTAGCTCTTGACTGGGAAACACGCCAATATGGTAGTCATTATCACATTCATCTGGATACCAACTTAGGCCGTTGCCTTCAGGCACCAGAGTCTTCGCTGGTGACTGCTTTGCCAAACCTTTCTACATCCACTCCTGTTTATTTATATACACACGCACATTCCCCATTAGCATGCTGTTGGCTGCAATTGCCTGTGATATACAGTATAGTCATATTTTATGAGGTTGTTATAATGGAGGGCTTCTGTGCAGTCGATGGCTAGCACAATATGCACCACTGTGTTGCGTGAATGGAGTGTAAACACTGCAACAAGCTGCAGGGGAGCATCGGCCTACTGTACAAACAACACGCGACCATTTAGCAACTACTTCATGCAAAAGACCTCCCTTTGGAGCTGGAGAAGAGGCACATTTACAACAACAACCATAGCAATAACACCAAACAAAGCCAGAGTCAGACACACCAACACCTATACTGGTGGGCGTGGCAATGAGGAGAGGTTTCATTAAAAAAAGCTAACAATAGGTGGATGTCTCCCTGCACTGCACTGAACGCTTGAAGTCATGTGACCGACATCCCTGCTGGTCTTAAACTGACAATACACCTGCGCCATATAAAAGTGCTCCAGTCTGTGTCTGTGTGTCTGTGTCTGTGTGTGTCCACCTCGTATTGCATGTGCTGCTGCTGTACACACTTAACAGCCAAAGTACACACTTCGGCCGTTAATTCTGACCACCAGCTCCGGTACAAGTGCTAATTTATTTTCCGATGGTCTCCCAGCAACACGCGTCAGAGGGGGCAGAGCCGCCGCCACCACCACCACCGACTCCGCCCCGCCAGAGAGCGCAAACTAACATCTCCCCATCACCAAAGAGACGCGAGTAGTTGACGGCAGGATTCTATTTTATGCTAATTATGTTCCGTCGTTGACCAATCAGAGGAGAGGAGACAGTGGCAGGTTTTTCACGTGTCGTAGGACTAATCCCTCCACTCTCAGGAATTGCACTTTGAAAAATCGAAGACAAAAATGTGCTAATCCTAAAAGAAAAAAAGGTTTAAAGGTATATACCGCCCCACTGTTATGGTACATTCCCTACTTGGCCCAGACACACACACGCGCGCAGGACACACACACACACCGACGGTCTGGAGCTCACGATTGAGCAGACACGCCCGTAATAGACTGGGAGACGGAGACTCAACTACAGTCAAGCGCAAAATCTCCGGGCGAACGAACGCGGCGTTATGAGAGGAACATGAGAGAGATGATTGCTACTGAGGGACCCTCTTGTGGCAGACACAAGCGAACCAAAATAGAGACCTGTGTTAGTCTCCGAGTGTGTGTGTGTGTCTCTCTCCCTCTCTCTCTCTCTCTCAGACGTGTAATTACGAGGCCGCGAATCCGCTCTTTCAAACTCTTGTTTATCATGGAAATTCTCTCGCAATGATCTGCCCCTTTTTTAAAAAACAACAGGCCACACCCTTGGGAGGGAGGGAGGGAGGTGTGGACTACAGCGATGCATGCAGCGGAAGCAGAGCTAAAGAGTGTTGTTCTGCCAGAGGGGGACGGGGAGTGAGGGTGAGGGGGTTGTACAGCTGACCAAAATAAACTGCAACGTGGGGAGGAGAATATCACAGAGACGTGAGGATGAGTGAGAGAGCGGGGGGTGGGGGGGAGGCACGATGGGAGGGAGAAGGAGGAAGAGCAGGAGGAAGGGGAGGAGGTGGGGGGTTGTGTTTGCTCAACAAAGCGCACCGGGGCTCGCTCGGTGGTGTCCAGACACACCCTGTATTTACTCCCTTTTCACTTCTGGAGCGGCTCCACGTCGTGGCGGAGGGCCGGGGCCGGGAGGAGGAGGAGGCCCCGAGAAGGAGGAGGAGGAGGAGGGCCGAGGAGGAGGGAGAGGCCGGGCTTGTGGTCAGTCAGAACACGAAACCGTCAGCACAAAGACTCACTGACTACTGACTGCTGCTGCTGCTGCCTGTGGGTGGAGGAGGACCGCCAACAGGCACTGCCAACACAGCCAGCCCCTCCACGCCATATGTCTGGTTTCAAGAGAGGACCGCCATGGGCCAGGTCTCTTGAAAGAGATTTAAATCCTAAATTGTAAAATAAAGGGTTAATTAAAAACACATTTTTTTCGTCTTGACCACTTTGGCAAGCCTTTCATCCGTCTCCCCAGCTGCGAAAGCGTCAAGTTGTGCATCCTCCTCCTCACTTTACAGTTGGCCACATATCCTCCCTTTGTCTCCTTCCCTCTTCTCTTCACAGTGTCTCTCTCTCTCTCTCTCTCTCTCTCTCTCTCTCTCTCATCTCTCTCTCTCTCCCAATCCCCCCCCCCCTCGCTTCCTCAACGACGCCATGAATCCTTCTGAAAGGGCCCACCATTTTACCACCCTGTTGCTGATTGGCCATTGCAAGCCATGTCAAAATCTCAAGTGGGAGTGTCCTGTCCAGCCAGATGTATAGATGCTGGACAGACAAGTCTACCGGTTGGTTGGTTGGTTGGTTGGTTGGTACGGTCCCACTGGGCAGTCGGGCTGGTAGACTTGATATATATCCATTTAGATTTAGACGTGGCTTGGAATGGCCGATGAACAGCATCCAAAAATTATGTCAGCAGCAGATAGATTTGACTGGACTTCGTTTGGCAGGTTAAGCAAACCCAGTGTTCACAGTTAAAACAATTGCTTGGCCGGTAGATTCCACAGAAAAGCGCAAATTCTAAACTTTAATGTTTGGTCCCAGCTGGTAGTAAAATAGGCCCTTCTTGTGTTCTCCCCAGAGGCAGATTCAGGCATGCAAGCCCTTCGGTTTATCTACGGAGGCGCCGTGGCAACAGTCACGCTGCTTCTTTAGAAAAGGGAGACACACACACACACACCTGTCTGACTGGTTCGGCCAGTGTTAGCCAGGAAGGGGGAGGGGTGGCTGGCGGCTAAATTTCACTGCCTTGTTTCTCAATGTCTACCGTTGTGCTCGATGGCTGCACACACCACACACACACACACACACACACACACACACACACACTCACACTCACACACACACACACACACACACACACACACACACACACACACACACACACACACACAACCACACACACACAACACACACCACACACACACACACACACACTAACAACGAGGACTTGTGTTCACCTGAACAGACAACTTCTGCAAGGAGTGAGGTGAACAGAGGTGTATTGAGATAGTGTTGGTGGTGGTGGAGGGGGGGTCGGGGGATAGGCTGACACCTGACTCACAGTTTCTCCCGAAATTAAAAAAAAAAAAAAAGTGTCTGGGAGGAAATGGGTGACGTCACCCCCCCCTACTACTTCTCTTTAAACTGATGCCGGCTTGAGTTGGCTCAGACTTCTGTTTGATTGCTTCATCAACACACACACGCACGCAGATGTATACACACGTGGAAGACTGTGGCGCTTAGTTGATTCATCAGGGTTTAGGGAGTGTCTGGTGTGGGAACAGAGTAGCCCTGGTGAGGGAGAGGCTGGTGAGAAACAGTGGGGAGGGGAGGGGCTTTTCACAAGAACGGGGACTTTCCTGGAAGAATGCGATATGTCTGAAACCCAAATGAAAACTCCCGTTTTAGACGGAAACGTCACAATGTCATATACGTGTGACATCACACAGAGCGTGTGTGTGTGGTGTGTGTCTGCAGTGTGGCAACCCAGCCACAGGCTCCCACCTGAAAGGATCGAAGCCTGGAACATTCACGCCCATATATGGTCAAAGCAGGACAAGGGCTGAAACTACCCACAGGGCTGGAGGGAGGGAGGGAGGGAGACACACACCACACACACACACACACACACACACACACACACACACACACACACACCCACACCACACACACCACACACACAACAACACACACACACACACACACACACACACACACACACACAACCGACACACGGATAAGGAGCAGTGAGGAACAGAGGGCTGGCTGACACATCAAGATAAAGGGGACATCTCACATTCCTCCCATTGTCACCGGCCGATTCAACACTATTTCAATTCGCCGGCATGACCAAACAATGGCCTGGCGTTCTGAGGCGGCACCACCACCACCACCACCACCACAGAGGGAAGGCCATGGTGACCGACCAGAAATAAGAAACTATAAAGTACAGCCAGAAGACCAGCCAGTGTCCACGCGTCGAGAGTAGAACGTAAACACACTGACGGTCCATTAACACACACCCTCATACAGCCCCGTCCTCCATCAAACGCAGTGAGCCAATAATATCAAGCGTTGGGGCCCACACACACACGGTTCTGACCACAGAGTGGAGGGAATTTTCCAGCTGCTGTCGGTTCAGGGAGCCGAGGTGTGGAACAATGAGAAGTTTGTGCAGGCGTGCACAAGTGTGAGCGAGATGGTCGAGAGATTTGGGGGGTGTGTGGTGGTGGGGGGTACACAACACACACACACACACCACACACACCACACACACACCACACACACACACACACACACACACACACACACACACACACACACACACACACACACACACACACACACACACACACACACACACACACACACACACACACACCTGTGGCGGTTGGTGTGCAGGCCTGCATGCCTTGATTTCACACTAGATACCCCACACAAAGCTGTGTGGCAGCTCTCCCTCCCTCCCTCCCAAACCTCACTCCCTCCCTCCCTCCCTCGCTGTTCTTGGCCTTGAAGCCACTTCGGACGTCAACTGTGGGTATTAAGTGAACAATGGAAAGCAACGCTCCCATCCCACCATTGACCCCCCCTCTCCCCATCCTGAACCTCGTGGCTTCCTGAGAAACAGGATGTTTTGGATTCTCCTGCTCC
Source organism: Coryphaenoides rupestris (assembly GCA_002895965.2). Taxonomy (NCBI): domain Eukaryota; kingdom Metazoa; phylum Chordata; class Actinopteri; order Gadiformes; family Macrouridae; genus Coryphaenoides; species Coryphaenoides rupestris. The sequence continues at coordinate 99,839 of PIJE02001361.1, forward strand.
AGAAGTGGGCGGGGCTGCTTCTTTGACCTGGAATATGTCCAAGAGTCCACTTCCTCCGACTCCGGGACGGCCATATTGCAGAGCGCGTAATCTCCGAACCGGGAGAGGGGCGCTTGTCACGTATGCCCTGTCACACCTTTCGAAAACCTGACATGACATGTGTCCGGTACCCATCAACGACAGGAGTTGGTTTTGCAGGGGAACCTCCCCTGCATGCCTTAAGAGAACGATTACAAAACTACTTCCCCTTGGACCCCATAACCATCCCCATCTCCAGGAGTCGCTTCTGCTTTATCTGCAGCGTCAGGCTCTATCTCACATGTTTTCATGGCCAAGCATCACACACCCCAATGTTTACTTTAACACAGATAGGGTTCACAGCAGCTATCACAGTTGAGTCTTCGCCAGGCCTGCTGGGACCATAGCTTAACAAATAATTAACATGGGTGGGAGTATCTGATGAAAAACCGGCCAGGGAGCAACTCAGAGTCAATAAAAGGGTACAAAAAAATTGTCAAACTAGCTTTTTAGAACAGGACTCTAAACAGATTTGAAACAATAGACATTCCTGGACATCCCCGACCCTTCCTGCTAAACACCCGTGCAGGCGCATATCCAACCTCACACAAATAGTTTTGTTTTAAATCACTTCATGTTATTACAGAGCAACCTCAAGTTATTGTCGGTCAAGTTGGGAAATCGCACTAAGTGGTAAGGCTCCCATTTAAAAGAAAGGCAATGTAAAACTCGAGCTGGAAGAGGAGACATGGGGGGGGGGGTCAGTCTACTGTTCTGCAATTGTTTTTCGATGTGAAAGAAGAAACTCTGGCAAGCAGAGTTCCTTGAGGTCAATACAGCGCATGCACACCGACACACACGCACACAAACCTGATCCAGTTCTGACACACCACGAGTCACATCATCCCATCTGACTTTGCAGAGATCACTCAGCGTGACTCACTCAGGCCCGACAGAGGACCTCTCCACTCACACTAATATGGCCTTGCAAGAGCCCACAATACAACCCTTTGTGGAGCTTATGAAATCAGGGGTCCGGTTGAAATCAGACCCTATGCCTGCTGCCGCGACATACCGCTACACGAACACACAAGTAGTGTACACCTATGAGTGCGTGTGCAGACCGTAGCCATCGACGCTGGTCTATGCTAGGCTATGCTAGGTGGTGCGGCTTGTGATGAGATTGGGCCTTTCGTCTCCTAATCCATTTAGCTCATCGCGCCTCCGTGGCCACAGTCTCTCAGACACACAAAGGATTAACCTACACACACCTCAAGGAATTATGCCAATTGTAGATGTGAACATAATGAAACATAAGCACCTGTGCTGATGAAAAGTGTCCAATACATCAACATTTAATCCCACCGGCGATTAATGTGCTCATAACCATTGTCGAGATCTTCTTGAATGGCGATATAGGGTACATGCCACATGCCGCATTTACAAAGGAACGACCAGTTTGCTGTCTATGGGAGTCGTAGCATAAGGTTTGACAGTTATCCCCACCCTGCCTATTCCTAACTAAAACAAGTTAGCACAAGACCCACCCAACTGGTTCACGAGCTGACAAACACTGCATGTTTGTGAGCAAATGCAACCTGAAGACCACCACCCAGACATGAGTCTGGGTGGTGACAGTGTGAGACAGTGTGAACGCCTTGCTGAAAGTGGCCGTCTTGCATTGTATTTGACGGAGGACTTGAATACATTCTTCTGATTGTTTTCTCTCACCTTAGATAAGTATCGCCCGGATAATGTGCTTCTTCCGTTCCAACTTACTGGTGACAGGAATTGAATCTGAAAATGAAAATGTTAACGATTAATTAGGGCAACAGGCACACTTTAATTCATTCTAATCGTCTATTCCCAGTGTTACTATGAGGTCTGGAAATAATTTGAGTTTATATTTTTGGCTTATTTTCTAGCAAACTGCACACGTCTACATATACATCGGGGGTCTTTTATTTTATACTTTTTCAAAATGCAAAATAACAAAAAAGTAAACAAACGTGTAGCGTGCCCCACCCCCCAGCCATGTAAATTATACATCAAGATGAGGCAGGCCTGAGGTAGCATATATATTAACATCATGAGCTGTACCCTACTAGCGGTCTGTTACCCTACTAGCGGTCTGCTACCCCACTAGCGGTCTGTACCCCACTAGCGGTCTGTTACCCTACTAGCGGTCTGTACCCTACTAGCGGTCTGCTACCCCACTAGCGGTCTGCTACCCCACTAGCGGTCTGTACCCCACTAGCGGTCTGTTACCCTACTAGCGGTCTGTACCCCACTAGCAGTCTGTACCTCACTAGCGGTCTGTACCTCACTAGCAGTCTGTACCTCACTAGCAGTCTGCTTCCCTACTTTCGTGGCGAGGAAAACATATCGAAACAAAAGAGCGGCGCGGGTGGCTCGGCTTAATCCACGTTGACGGCGTCAGACGTTCATTTCGCGCTACTACCAGACACGACACACACACACACACACACACACAGGACCCGGTATGAATAATAATAATAATAATAATAATAATAACATAACAAATGATCAGCAGCATCACTCGATCCTCTGTTAGTGAGCGCAGCACCGCAGCGTGTGATCATCGTGGCCAACAACCCGCAGACTGGCCGACGACAACAACAACAATACGCTGGCCTACATTTAATGCATGCACTTTATTTTTTTTATTTATATATATATATATATACTACGAGCTATAGCGTCTGTTTCGCTCGGTAGGCACACCAACGCTCCTTGATTAAATAAAAATACAAATAAGGAGACACATTGACAATGAAAGGGCGCAACTCCGTGCTAACTGCTTAGCTCGCCGCGTCGTGCCGTCGGACCACTCCTTCGCCACGCCGCTGCAGTGCTTTTGTGTTGTGTTTTTATTCCCCACCACCACCACCACTACTACTACGTTATCTGTCTTGAGTAATAAAAACTACACAAAAAAAAAAACATGTATATTTACTTACCAAAGTCGTGGCCTGCCCGGGTGGTTTTTGTCTTTTTCTTTTTGTTCCACGTAATCCCTCCGATGCTCGTCCCCCCGCGTCTCCCCCAGCCCGCTGTGTGTGTGTGTGCTCTGCTCTCCCGCAACCGCTGAGGCCGCCTTTTAAAGAGTGGGCGGGGCCAACGCAGCCTCTACCGTAATGTCGGTGCGGGCGGCGCAAGCGGGCCTTTCTTACACAGGTGTGTCACTCGTTGCGATCGAGCCACTCCGCTTCGTGTATATACTGTATGTACCGTATGTATGTATGTATGTATGTATGTATAGGGTTAACTGAAATAACACATTTAATATGAGACACGACGTATCGAAATGTGCACATCATTTTGTCTGATCCATCCCACTCAGTTGTTCCCATTTCCGCCACTGGTGTTTTATTTCTAGTAAAAGCCACGCAATGATATTGTCATAGTGATGGCTCAGCACTCAGAATAGCCAGAGGAAACAGCAGACCACGCTGAACCTATGAACCCATGAAGCCATGAATCCCCTGGCATTGACACACATGACCTTTTATCCTCCAGGTGCATCTATGACTGCATGAATCATATTCAATCACACCTCACTGAGATGGCACAAATGCAGCAACCTATCATGACTGCTGTCCAACAAAAGCACCGTCATATAACTGTACATTATATTACAGTTAATGCAATGTGTCAGGCAATGAAGGTAAGAGTTTAATAGAAGTTACTTATTTTATACCTTTGATATTTTATACGGTCATATCTTTTACACTTCAAATGACCATAAGTTATGTGCTTTTGTTTAACTTGCGGAAGACACACATAGCCTATCATGAGACAGGAAGGACACATTTTGGGACAAACCCTAACCCTGCCACATTATTTGCATTCTTTTTTAATCAGAACTATGTTGCACTCTAGAGGTAGGACGGCAAATTGTCACGAGCATCACTGATGTCTATACATGTAACCAGTGACCTTTAGTACTAGTAACTAAAAAGTAGTATTCAATCATCATTATTATACAATCCAAGGTAAGAACTAGTAGAAAGACGACAGCAGACAAAGTAAAAACAAAAGAGGTAGTTGGCAGTGTGCTAAGTGAAAGCACACACACAGAATGAAAGTGAAATGTCGGGTCTCCCATCTGCTACTCTTGTCTCCTATTTGGGAACACAATCATGTACAATGCGGAGTCATTTTAGTCTATTCCACAAGTCAGCGGTCAATTTGCGATAACGTTAACGGGAGTGACGCATGAGGCGTTTATTTAAAAAACAACAACAATAAAAACACAAATAAAGACACAAACAAAGAATTACGAAAAAGCAATCTCTCTCCTGCTCTCGCTCGCTCACATACATGACAGAGGTGTGTCTATCCAAGTGCCCTGCTGCCCCGCCCCGTGTCAGAGCATCCCATTGCCCGTGTGCGTGACCATGTGGCGGCGAAGGTTGCTGGGGTTGTTGAAGCTGGCGGTGCACTGCAAACACACGTAGGGCTTCTCCCCAGAGTGAGTCCTCAGGTGGATCTTGAGGCTGCCGTTCTGCGTGAAGCGCTTCCCACACTGGACGCACACGTACGGCTTTTCCCCCGTGTGGATGCGCATGTGGATGTTCAGCGTGGCCTTGTTGGCAAAGGACTTGCCGCACAAGGCGCAGGGGATGGGTGGCTCCCCCGTGTGGCCGGCCCGGTGTACAATCAGCTCCTCGCGGCTCAGGAACCGCTCGCCGCAGAAGCTGCAGTCCAGGTTCTTGGCCGTGCCGTGCGGGAACGCCAGGTTGTGCTGCAGCGGGAACTGTGCGCCCAAGTGTCCCGGTCCCCTCCCCCTGTTGTCGCCCGTCCACCAAGGCGTGCTTCAGGGACAGAGAAGCAGCCTGGAGGCGGTGAAGCCGTTCGGCGTGGTCATTTCTACCGGGGCCCTCTGTGCCGTCCTGCATGCCCCGCGCCGGGACCCTCTCGCTGGGGCCGCTGTCGAGGCTGAGAAGGCTGTCGTGAGTGACGCTGTGGTCCGGGGACAGCGAGCTCAGGGCTTCCAGCTCCGATGCGGTGAAGAGGGTGTCATGGCCGTCGACCACCAGAGGGCCCTCCACTTGTCCGTGGACGCTCAGGATCCGCAACTCCTCGTTGTGACTGGACATGTGGGAGGAGCCATGGGCGTCCACATGCAGACTCTCTGAAGTGGTGCCGTGCTGCATGCTGGGGTCTCCAAACTCATCACAATCTTCTGCAGAGGAAAAACCAAAAGAAAATAATTGTATCGATAGATTATTTGCACGTAAGGATACAGTGTGTACTTGGAACACGTGGAAATAGCTATTTAACACTCACTGATTGTAGTATTTGTTCACCTATGGCTCTTTTGTAAGTTCCCCAACTAGTTAAACATGTCTGTGAGTTAAACAATGGCATGTTAAGCTCGTTTGTTGAACTAGTTCATGACTTTACTTAGGTTGAGGTGCACACAAAACCAGACATATGGACGGGAGGGGGGGGGGGGGGGGGGGGGGGGGGGGCTGTGGGTCAGCGGAAAACAACCCAATTTCCCCAAAAAGTCAGAGTATTCCTCTCAACAAAAAACACGTACACTCAACAATGATCAACAGACGAAAACGGTTTGCTCCTTTGAATTTCATCACCAGTATACGACCCACAACCCACCTTTTGGCAAGAATGTAGCCTGGTTAACCATACATGAGCTTACAATGCAGTTCCCATAAATCATAATTACAGAATATGACACAATAATATGACGCACCCAGTCAAACATGTATTACTCACCTACTGCTGCCCTGCATCCACTCACATCTTCTTCATCTTTGATTAAAATTATGTCTGGGGTCTCCTGCTCTCCACATAAAGAGAGAAACGCACATATTGTTGTATTTGGGCAGACAGACATGTTGACAATAGGTGTGTGCTTCGTATGGGTGTCTGTGTGTTGTGCTTACCTCCGCTGGAGTTGCAACAGACGAAGCCTCACTTTTGAATGGTGGAAGAGAAGGAGCGTCTCCAACCGCCTTGTGGCCCATCATGGGCTTTAGACCTGATGATGATGATGATGTATATGAAGAATACATTTCATTAAACATTGACCAAGAGCATTCAAAGAGCAGGCTGGGTGGGGGTGAGAAAAGAGACAAATACAGTGTTTAAGCTTTAAAAATGTTGAGTTCAGTATATAAACCAATGGCGCACACAAAAAAACTTACATTTAATTCAATTACAATCATGAAAACTAAATAAATCACAGTCTTGTTAGGTTTGCAAGAAATCAACAATTGCATCTTTACTGTTGAGACACTTTATTCGGGGGCCAAAGGGGGGGGGGGGTCCAAGCCAGTGTTACAGGGAGGGGAGGGGGGGCGGGGGCACTGGCCCCTGTTGCCCCTCCCCCCCTACAACAGCCGCCCATGGAGCCTGAACACTTGGACTGTCCTGTCTTCCACCGACTTAAGGTGTGTACTCACCATGTCCCAGGGGTTTAGTCCGTGGTTTGGACATGTTGACCCGAGCCAGGGCGGAACGACTTGCTGCCCGGGATGCACTCGACTTGGTTTGAAGTGTAAGTCTCAGAGAAACACAGCTCACTCCTCATCACCTTCATCCTCGTCCTGAGCGCCTCGTCTCTTTCAGGCTCCGGCTGATTTGGAAGCGAAGAGCAGCCGAGCCTTCCGAGAATAGTTGGCTGATCTCAGATACGGCCGCTTTCGCCAGGACCTCCATGATGGACGAGAGCTGTTCTTCTAGAGTCGAGCCGCACGGCGACATGTTTATTCGTGTGTTTTACTGGAATACTGGGAAGATATAAACGAAACTGAGCTCCAGACGAAGTCTGTAGTGTCGCTTCAGCCCCAGAACGGAATACACACAACGGCCTCTTCCGGCATATTACCGTAATTGCTAGAAAACCACAGTGTACCGTAGTACACGATCAACCCGTCTGTGTCTGTCTGGGAATGTGTTTATAAAAGGCCACTTTGTGTCCCGCAGGTTACTAAATGAAACCTTTCATTTGTGGTCTGAGAAAAAATGGACCAGTTAGGGCTAATCAATTTATATAGGTTAGGTCCTGCGTTTATATTAGAGGTAACATGATATTAATAATATTGCACATTATATTGAGAATTTCATGTGCAATATTCTGAATATAATGTTACCTCTCAATATTACCTCCTCTCATCATCATGTGCAATATTCTTAATGTCATGTTCAAATGCTTTTTCTCAATATTATCCTTGCAATATTACCATGCTACATTACCTTTCATCATTATGTGCAATATTCTTAATATTCTTTTTATCATGCGCAATACTTCCTCTTACCATTATTATTATTACCCTTTTATTACACTTCAATTATTACCAAATTGTTTTTGCTGACTGAATATCTTATCTTACCTATATTTTTATACTTCTCCTAGGACTTAGACTTACTGTAAATTTGTACATTTTATTTTTATTTTCTCTATTGTTTTATTCTATTGCTATGCAACCTGGCACAAGAATTTCCTTAGGGATTAATAAAGTTCTCTCTTATCTTATATTTGCGACCAGAAAGAAACAAGGCCGTAGCCATGGAGTGAACCTGGGGGGGACGAACAGACGGGGGACGACTGCCCCCCCGATGCATAATATGCCAACGGCATAATGTATCACACATTTAATACAACGCGTCTACCACAGCACGTAACACTGTAATAAAAGTTACCGTGACAGGTTAATGATCCTTTTATTTAACCTGTGGAAGACAAACAATAGCCCATCATGAGGGGAAGTATTTAAGGAGGAACAATGCTAGGAATCTCCACAAATAAGAAGAATAATGCTGCACTCTTAAGAGGTAGAATGGCAAACAGTCTCGAGTCGAGCATCACACACACATCTGTGTAAGCAGTGACCTTTAGTTGATAAACTAAGTGTAAAAAGTAGCACTCAATCACTGTTGCCTATTGTGATAGAATCCAAAAACTATATAAGAACTAGAAAAGACTGGCGGTTGAAATAAGACTGCAGACAAAGTAAAAAACAAGAGGTAGTTGGCATTTTATAAGTTAAAGCACACAGTACGAAAAGTATAATTTAGTACTTTGGCCTGTTCAGGGCCAAGTGACCTGCCAAATGGTAGCAGTACAGAATGGAATTACATTCACAAAAGAAAAAAAAAATCAAGACATCTTATCTCATAATTATGAGTTACTACTATCAGGACCTCATAATTATGAGGAAAATATATTGTAATTACAAGAAAAAACATCTCTCTCAATTTTGGGATTATGATCTTGTAATTATGCGATCTGAATATTACATTTACATTTTGGGCATTTGGCAAACACTTTTATCCAAAGCGACTTCAAAGAGTAAGAGGATATCGTAATTATGAGGAGAGTCGCTAACCTACATGATTGGACAGCAGGCAATGGTGGCACAATTGCTTTGAATCTGCTTTAATTTCCCTCTCGGTATGAGACACTAGGAAATATTAATGTTACTTCATTTGGATGGCATTACCATTAGTACGTCAACACTGCCCAGGCATCTCAAGTAGGCATCTCTAATCACAAGATAGTAACTCACATAAGGCATTTATTTGACAACTCAACAACAAAAACCCAATAAATAATGACAAATAATTAAGTGTCTTTAATAGTCATGAAAAAAGCCTAAGGCAATCATGTGATCACACACTAGAGAGGTGTCAATCAAAGCATCCCGTCGCCCGTGTGCTTGACCATGTGGCGACGCAGGTTGCTGGGGTCGCTGAAGCTGGCGGTGCACTGGAGACACACGCAGGGCCTCTCCCCGGAGTGAGTCCTCATGTGGATCTTTAAGCTGCCGCTCTGCGTGAATCGCTTCCCACACTGAGCGCACACGTACGGCTTCTCCCCCGTGTGGACGCGCATGTGCATGTTCAGCTTGGCCTTGCTGGAGAACGACTTGCCACACAAGTCACAGGGGATGGGTGGCTCCCCCGTGTGGCCGGCCCGGTGTATGATCAGCTCCTCACGGCCCAGGAACCGCTTGCCGCAGAAGCTGCAGTCCAGGTTCTTGGCCGTGCCATGCGGGAACCCCAGGTTGTGCTGCTGCAGCGGGAACTGTGCGCCGAGGAGTCCCGGTCCCCTCCCCCTGTTGTCGCCCGCCACCGAGGCGTGCTTCAGGGACAGGGAGGCGGCCTGGAGGCGGTGGAGCCGTTCGGCGTGGTCATCTCTACCGGGACCCCCGGTGCCGTCCTGCATGCCCCGCGCCGGGACCATCTCGCTCGGGCCGCTGTTGAGGCTGAGGAGGCTGTCGTGGGTGATACTGTGGTCCGAGGACAGCGAGCTCAGGGCTTCCAACTCAGATGCGGTGAAGAGGGCGTCATGGCCGTCCACCGCCAGAGGGCCCCCTTGTCCGTGGACACTCAGGATCCGCAACTCATCATTGTGACTGGACATGTGGGAGGAGCCAGGGGCGTCCACATGCAGGCTCTCTGAAGTGGTGCCGTGCTGCATGCTGGGGTCTCCAAATTCAGTGCAGGCTTCTGCAGAGGACAAACAGAGAGACAAAAAGAACATAACTCTATTACTACATGATGTGCTGATCCATATTTGCAGCCATATTTGCACTTCAAGCGGTTTGAGACAATATCAGGTGCAGACTCTCAAGACTGAACGATATCAATCAACAGTGTTATTCATACTTGAAAAGAGATGACCATATATCTAATAGTGACCTATGAATGATCATTAATGGTGACATATTTTACTGTGCGGTCTGGTGAGTACCATATGTTAGAATGTCAGTATACTGGACTCTGGAGATTGCATCTCACACTAAATGAAAAGTAGAAATGCATAGATGTATGCATTATTAGGATAGTATCATGCTGAGGACTAATACCAATCCAAGTCTAGTTTACGAGTCCCATCCTCACCTGGCCCCAGTCAGGTGGTTAAGGATAGATTGGCCAATCATTGCACACAGGTTATAATATACAGGTTATTAAAACCTATAAGACCACCTATCACTGACCATACATGGACCTGAAACACTGTTGCCATAAACCCTGAGTACTCACCTACTACTGGCCTGCATCCACTCATATCTTCTTCATCCTGATTAAAAATGATGTCGGGTTTCTCCTGTTTTCCACATAAAGAGAGGAATGCATATATTGATGGTTGATATTGATGGTTTGATGGCAGACAGACATGTTGACAAAAGGTGTGTGCTTTGTATGAGTGTCTGTGTGTTACCTCTGCTGGAGTTGCAACAGACGAAGCCTCACTTTTGGATGGTGGAAGAGAAGGAGCGTCTCCAACCGCCTTGTGGACCATCATGGGCTTCAGACCTGATGAGGATGATGATGAATGTATTACATTACATTGACCAAGAGCATTTAAATGGCGAGAAATTGGCTATTTAGATTAGGCATGTGTGTTGTGAGATAGCCTACAATTCTGTTATTATTCATGATTAATGATGATTTCCTATTACTACACAGAGAGAGAGAGAGAGAGAGACAGAGAGAGAGAGAGAGAGAGAGAGCTGTCTTCCACCGACTAAGGTGTGTACTCACCATGTCCCAGGGGTTTAGTCCGTGGTTTGGACATGTTGACCCGAGCCAGGGCGGAACGACTTGCTGCCCGGGATGCACTCGACTTGGTTTGAAGTGTAAGTCTCAGAGAACACAGCTCACTCCTCATCACCTTCATCCTCGTCCTGAGCGCCTCGTTCTCTTTCAGGCTCCGGCTGATTTGGAAGCGAAGAGCAGCCGAGCCTTCCGAGAACAGTTGGCTGATCTCAGATACGGCCGCTTTCGCCAGGACCTCCATGATGGACGAGAGCTGTTCTTCTAGAGTCGAGCCGCACGGCGACATGTTTATTCGTGTGTTTTACTGGAATACTGGGAAGATATAAACGAAACTGAGACCAAACTCAACCCTGAGGACGTCGCTTCACCTCAGAACCAAACATTTCTTCTTCTTTCCGATGGCGGAGAGCGACCAGAACTGAGGTGCGTTACCGCCGCCTACTGGAGTGTGGACCAGAATCACCTATTCCCCAATAATAACAACAAATACAATAAATTATAATCATAGTAATAATAATAATGACACTATATTTCACGAATACTAAATTCCTTTAATCATCCAGGTTTCTTTCGAATAATGAAGTCTTTCTAACCCGACATCAAAAAAAAAATTTAAACGCATGTCTTGCACTCCAAGCATCCTGATTTCTCTCTAATGTTACCGATTCCTCCGCTTGACATCCTGAGGGGCTGTTGGTTTATTAAGTGCAGTGATTTATTAAGTGCAGTGATTTATTAAGTGCAGTGATTATTAAGTGAAGTGTTTAATTATGTGGCCAGTGATTTATTAAGTGAAGTGTTTAATTATGTGCAGTGATTTATTAAGTGCAGTGATTTATTAAGTGAAGTGTTTAATTATGTGCAGTGATTTATTAAGTGCAGTGATGTATTAAGTGCCAGTGTTTAATTAAGTGAAGTGATTTATTAAGTGAAGTGTTTAATTATGTGCAGTGATTTATTAAGTGCAGTGATTTTATTAAGTGCAGTGTTTAATTAAGTGCAGTGATGTATTAAGTTGCAGTGTTTAATTAAGTGAAGTGAATTTATTAAGTGCAGTGATTTATTAAGTGCAGTGGTTTATTCAGTGCAGCGTTTTATTAAGTCTGCTATGTCGTCCCCTTATCCTAGTTATGGTGTTCTCCTGGGAACACACACGGCGCCCCCTACCGGCACATTACCGCAACTACGAGTAAACAAAGAAGGCGAGATCAACAAAGCCTGACCGGTAGAATTCCCTTTTCTATACAGGTGTGTTATATCCGATGCTCAGTATCCAACCAAACCATAACAACATAATAAGCTTTTCAAATATTTCTGTTGGTTGGTTTGATCCTCCCACCCCGTCCCCATTTCAGCCAATCTTGTTATTTCCAATAAAATTGGTGGCCAAGGACAATAGACTGAGGAAACAGAAGGCCACACTGTAGAAACATTATCCTTGGAGCACTGAAACCATGGCTGGATCTCCCAGGCTTTTACACAAATTAACGATTTATCCAGGTGTCTTCTTAATCAACTGTATATTATAATACATTTAATGCAGAATGTCAACCATCAAAACTAACATTTTAATAAAAGTTCATACGAGTCACATCCTTTACATGTGAATTGACCCTGATAGGTTATTTGTCCTTTAGTTTTGTTTAACCTGCGGAAGACAAACAATAGCCCACCGTGAGAGGAAGAATTGAAGGAGCTACAACGCTGGGAATTTCCACAACCGTTGTCCCATCAGAAGAACGCTGCACTCGAGAGGTAGAACGGCAAACTGCATCACACATCGATGTCACCAGTGAAAGTTAAATGAACACAATCATATATAATGTGCGGTTACTTTGGCCTGTTACACAAGTGAGCGGCCAATGTGTGTTAAAAACGTTAACAGGAATGTACAGAAGTGCATTGCATTCACAAAAGAAAAAGAAAATCACCTTATCTCATATGAGATCAGGATCTTGTCATTATGAGAAAATATGTTGTAATTACAAGAACATATCTAATTACTCGTAGGAATGACATAGGAATTTCTATTTTTTTTAAAACCAATCAAACAAATAAAGAACATGAAAATCATTTGATCTCAGACGAGAGAGGTTTCAACAAAAGCACTCCATTGACTGCGTGCTTGCTGTCCATGTGGCGACGGAGATTACTCGAGTCGCTGAAGCTGGCGGTGCACTGGATACACATGTAGGGCCTCTCCCCGGAGTGAGTCCTCATGTGGATCTTCAAGCTGCCGCTCCGCGTGAAGCCCTTCCCACACTGAGCGCAAACGTACGGCTTCTCCCCCGTGTGGATGCGCATGTGAACGTTCAGCGTGGCCTTGTTGGCGTACGACTTCCCGCACAAGGGGCAGGGGACGGGCGGCTCCCCCGTGTGGCCGGACCGGTGCAGGATCAGCTCCATGCGGCTGAGGAATCGCTTGCCACTTAAGCTGGAGTCCAGGTTCTTGGCAGGGCCGTGTGGGAACCGCAGGTTGTGCTGCAGCGGGAACTGTGTGCCCAAGTGGCCCGGTCGCCTCCCCTCCCCCTGCTTCAGGGACAGGGAGGCGGCCTGGAGACGGTGGAGCCGTTCTGTGTGGTCATCCCTACCGGGACCCCCAGTGCCATCCTGCATGCCTGCGCCGGGACCCTCTCGCTGGGGCCGCTGTCGAGGCTAAGGAGGCTGTCGTGGGTGACGCTGTTGGTCCGAGGACAGCGAGCTCTGGTTCCCTGTGTGGCCAGCCTGGTGAAGAGGGTATCATGGCCGTCCACCGTCAGAGGGCCCTCCCCTTTTCCGTAGACGCTCAGGATCCGCAGCTCCTTGTTGTGACTGGACATGTGGGAGGAGCCAGGGGCGTCCACATGCAGACTCTTTGAAGTGATGCCCTGCTGCATGCTGGGGTCTCCAAAATCAGCGCAGGCTTATGCAGAGGACAGAAAGAAATCAATTCTATTCATGTAGCCATATAGTGTACCGTATTTTCCGGGACTATAAGGCGCACCGGATTATAAGGCGCACTGTCAATGAACGGGTCTATTTTTCATACATAAGGCGCACCGGATTATAAGGCGCACCGCATTATAAGGCGCATTAAGCAACACAAAACAGTCAGATAAATCGAACTTTATTCAAATCATTCACAATAACTCTCAACATTGTTCAGTTGTAACACATAAAATACAAAACAATACACTCACTTTTTCAGTTCATTCCTCATCCACAAATCCATCAATTCTTCATCTCAGTCCTTATACACACACACCATAATATTACCGGTATGTTGAAGCACAGTACGTATTACTCCGCAAGGCTAGTATTACGCCGTGGTAGCCGTAATGCGCCGACAATCCATCAAGTATTACTCCGCGGTAGCCGTAATGCGCCGACAATCCATCAAGTATTACTCCGCGGTAGCCGTAATGCGCCGACAATCCATCAAGTATTACTCCGCGGTAGCCGTAATGCGCCGACAATCCATTAAGCGGCGCTGCTTGACAGATTTTTGAGCGCCGTGTACCACATAAAATCGGTTCGAGGTTAATACATAAGGCGCACCGGATTATAAGGCGCACTGTCGATTTTTGAGAAATTACAGGATTTTAAGTGCGCCTTATAGTCCGAATATAGTGTACTTTACATTTCCAGACTCTATTGGACTATTATTGGACTTACAATTACACTAGACTAACAGGGGGTAGACTTACAATTACACTAGGAACTCAGCGACATAGCATGCAGGCACTCTCACTGTACTGCATTGCACTGGTCACGTATCATTTATCATTATACTTTATCATTACATGTTGTTGCTACTATCTACCATTTACTCTTATTTATGTGAGTATACAAATATTACTGGACTGCACATGGACACTTTTACCACATTTTTGCACCACCCACCAGAGTATTGTTACTCTTTCTTGGCAATTTTAACTTTTTACTGTATTTAATAGGTACTGTAGAGAAATCATGACATAATTCACCATACGGTTGTGTGTGTGCCTTCTACTGCAAGGTTATGGTTTGCCTGTCGGTGTTCAGAGAGACTGGCCCTTTCAGAGGAGTCTGAAACCCTGACTTGTCCTGACTTGGTGTGGCTGACTCATTAAACGACACGCCAGTTTGAGATCGAGTTTCTGTCTCGCGAGAAGTTGGATTTCTGGAGTTATTCCCAATTTCCACAGTACCATCTTACTAATTGTTTAGAGTTGTTTTACAATTTATGTTTAGAATAATACTGAATGGGGAGTAGGAATTCCATTGTACTTGTTACATATGGTAATAAAAGGAATCTTGAATCTATCACTAACCATACATGGCACATGGGCCTGGAACACAGTTCACATTAACCCTTAGTACTCACCTACTGCTGGCCCGCATCCACTCATGTTTTCTTCTTCCTCCTTAATTAAAATGATGTCTGGGGTCTCCTGTTTTCCAGATAATGAGGATAATGAGGGAAACACATATATTCTTGCATTTGGGAAGACAAGTGGACAATCCCTTTGTGGGGACACATTGAATCATAACGCTGTGTGCTTTGTATGGGTGTCTGTGTGTTACCTCTGCTGGAGTTGCAACAGACGAAGCCTCACTTTTGAATGGTGGAAGAGAAGGAGCGTCTCCAACCGCCTTGTGGACCATCACGGGCTTTAGACCTGATGAGGATGATGAATACATAACATTGACCAAGAGCATTGAAACTGCAAGAAATTGGCTATTTAGATTAGACATGTGTTATGAGGTAGCCTACTGTGCACAATTATGATTGTTGTGATTATTATTGTTCCTACTTTATTACCTATTACTACACATAGCAATGCATAGAAAAGTGAGCGTGATAGAAGAGCCCTGAACACTTGGACCAGGAATGGGCAACTTTGATGATAGAGAGGGCCACAAAAAATGTATCCTCACTACCAGAGGGCCACATTGTGACCCAGTGGTCATCAACCTTTTGAAGCCCAAGATCCTTGACCTCAGCCTTGGTGAAAGGCAAGGTCTACCGGAGAGAAAAAGGGAGAGAAAAATGTCCAACTTGAGGCCTTTTATTTAGGCTAATTGAATTACATGAAGTCAATTTGAATTTGATGCAACCAAGAACAAATCATTTGAGTGAATTATTTTTTTCACAAGAGCAACAAATAATGAGCAGATCATATGAAATGCCATTGGTAGTCCCCATGAGTCACTGTCCCTAGATGTGGCTTTCAGCTGTCATTTTGCAAATGACATAATTGTGGTATGCGAGGACAAGGAGATCGGAGCAGCGGCAAAACACCTGAGATTGCCGCAGCTGTAGGGATGAGTATAATGAGCCTGATCATATTTATTGATTGACGCAGCTGTAGGGATGAGTATAATGAGCCTGATCATATTTATTGATTGACGCAGCTGTAGGGATGAGTATAATGAGCCTGATCATATTTATTGATTGACGCAGCTGTAGGGATGAGTATAATGAGCCTGATCATATTTATTGATTGACGCAGCTGTAGGGATGAGTATAATGAGCCTGATCATATTTATTGATTGACGCAGCTGTAGGGATGAGTATAATGAGCCTGATCATATTTATTGATTGACGCAGCTGTAGGGATGAGTATAATGAGCCTGATCATATTTATTGATTGCCGCAGCTGTAGGGATGCGTATAATGAGCCTGATCATATTTATTGATTGACGCAGCTGTAGGGATGAGTATAATGAGCCTGATCATATTTATTGATTGACGCAGCTGTAGGGATGAGTATAATGAGCCTGATCATATTTATTGATTGACGCAGCTGTAGGATGAGTATAATGAGCCTGATCATATTTATTGATTGACGCAGCTGTAGGGATGAGTATAATGAGCCTGATCATATTTATTGATTGACGCAGCTGTAGGGATGAGTATAATGAGCCTGATCATATTTATTGATTGACGCAGCTGTAGGGATGAGTATAATGAGCCTGATCATATTATTGATTGCCGCAGCTGTAGGGATGCGTTAATGAGCCTGATCATATTTATGATTGACGCAGCTGTAGGGATGAGTATAATGAGCCTGATCATATTTTATTGATTGACGCAGCTGTAGGGATGAGTATAATGAGCCTGATCATATTTATTGATTGCCGCAGCTGTAGGGATGAGTATAATGAGCCTGATCATATTTATTGATTGACGCAGCTGTAGGGATGAGTATAATGAGCCTGATCATATTTATTGATTGACGCAGCTGTAGGGATGAGTATAATGAGCCTGATCATATTTATTGATTGACGCAGCTGTAGGGATGAGTATAATGAGCCTGATCATATTTATTGATTGACGCAGCTGTAGGGATGAGGTATAATGAGCCTGATCATATTTATTGATTGCCGCAGCTGTAGGGATGAGTATAATGAGCCTGATCATATTTATTGATTGACGCAGCTGTAGGGATGAGTATAATGAGCCTGATCATATTTATTGATTGACGCAGCTGTAGGGATGAGTATAATGAGCCTGATCATATTTATTGATTGACGCAGCTGTAGGGATGAGTATAATGAGCCTGATCATATTTATTGATTGACGCAGCTGTAGGGATGAGTATAATGAGCCTGATCATATTTATTGACATCTGGTTACTGTCCCCACAGTAGGAGTTCTGGGGACGGATGGAGCAACAGGACTCGACACGAGGTCGACTAAAAACAATATTAACATGTTCCTTATGAAGCCAATGGGCCTCATTTATAATTAAAGTCTGTTCCGCATGATCCCGACTGCGGTCTCTCCTTCCCGGTCCAGAACCACATCAAACCACGGAACGTAGCATTGTGGCAACATAGACTTTGCTCAATGGTCTCCTGCGTCCGGCAGATCAGCCGCATCGCCGTGAAGATCGCCGCTTCTGCCGCCGACTCAGCACCTTGCGGCTCCCCGTCCCGCGTCCTGTTTGTAGCGAAGTCTCTGTTGCCACAAAGCCACCGTGGCTTGATCTGGTTCTGGACCGGGAAGGAGAGACGCCGATACGCTCCCCGCGTTTCACCCGCCGGCGCTGAACGACGCCCCCTCGCATATAACAATAATATAATAATAAATAATATAAATGAACAAATATACATTTGTGTATGCATTTTTATATTATTATCGGGAGCTACGGGGAAAGTCTCAAAGATCGACCATCAACCAGCCGGTTGGCAGCAGCTCCTTCGAGGGAGCGTCCTCTATCGGTAGACAATTAGAATTACAATTGGACTCTTACGCTTCCAACTCCTGAGAAACCATTTACTTAACCATCACCAATTTATTGATTTGGAAATTGACTCGTGGGCCGCACTGGATGAGGACGCGGGCCGCCAGTTGTCCATCCCTGAACACTTGGACTGTCCTGTCTTCCACCGACTAAGGTGTGTACTCACCATGTCCCAGGGGTTTAGTCCGTGGTTTGGACATGTTGACCCGAGCCAGGGCGGAACGACTTGCTGCCCGGGATGCACTCGACTTGGTTTGAAGTGTAAGTCTCAGAGAACACAGCTCACTCCTCATCACCTTCATCCTCGTCCTGAGCGCCTCGTTCTCTTTCAGGCTCCGGCTGATTTGGAAGCGAAGAGCAGCCGAGCCTTCCGAGAACAGTTGGCTGATCTCAGATACGGCCGCTTTCGCCAGGACCTCCATGATGGACGAGAGCTGTTCTTCTAGAGTCGAGCCGCACGGCGACATGTTTATTCGTGTGTTTTACTGGAATACTGGGAAGATATAAACGAAACTGAGACCAAACTCAACCCTGAGACGTCGCTTCACCTCAGAACCAAACATTTCTTCTTCTTTCCGATGGCGGAGAGCGACCAGAGCTGAGGAGCGTTACCGCCGCCTACTGGAGTGTGGACCAGAATCACCTATTCCCCAATAATAATAAAAGTAATAATAATAAAAGTCATAATAATAAAGACACTATATTTTACTGATCACTAAATTATTTGAAATCAGCCCAGCTTCAAATAATGTAGAAGTTTGTAAGATTGTTGGCCAAGGGCAATAGACTAAGGAATCAGAAGGCCACAATGTAGAAACATTATCCTTGGAGGACTGAATCCATGGCTGGATCTCCCTGGCATTTACACAAATTAACCATTTATGAATGGATTATGTGCGAGGTAACAACCAACACGTCAGGAGCAGTTAGGGTTTGGTGGCGTCTTGCTCGGGGACAACTCCACACTTAGCTAGGCGGGGCCCGGGGATCGAACCTGCATTCTTCCGGTTGCTGGACAACCGCTCTAACCTCCTGAGCTACTGCCGCCCAAGGGAGCAGCCAAAGCACGTTGAAAACGGTAACAGGAATGTACAGAAGTGCATTGCATTCACAAAAGAAAATCAGACACCTTCTCGTAATTGAGAGAATATATTGTAATTACTCATGGGAATTTATTCAAAAAACAAACAAATAAATAAAGAACATGACAAATCATTTGATCACACACGGGAGGGGTTTCAATGAAAGCACCCCATTGAACGCATGCTTGGTGTCTATATGGCGACGCAGGTTGCTAGAGTCGCTGAATGAGGCTTTGCACTGCGGACACACGTAGGGCTTCTCCCCGGAGTGAATCCTCATGTGCCTCCGCATGGTGCCACACTGCGTGAAGCGCTTCCCGCACTGCTCGCACTCGTACGGCTTCTCCCCAGTGTGGATGCGCATGTGGACGTTCATTGTGGCATTGTTGCTGAACGACTTGCCACAGAAGGGGCAGGGGATGGGCGACTCCCCCGTGTGGCTGGCCTGGTGCACGTTCAGCAACTTGCGGCTGAAGATCCTCTTGCCACTAAAGCTGCAGCCCAGGTTCTTGCCCGTGCCGTGCGGGAACCCCAGTTTGGGCTGCTGCAGTGGGAATTGTGCGCCCAATCGTCCCAGTCCCCTCCCCCTGTTATCGCCCAACACCGAGGCGTGTTTCAGGGACCGGGAAGCAACCTGGAGCCGGTGGAGCCGTTCGGCATGGTCATCTCTACTGGGACCCCCAGTGCCGTCCTGCATGCCCCGCGCCGGGACCCTCTCGCTGGGGCCGCTGTCGAGGCCGAGGAGGCTGTCGTGGGTGACGCTGTGGTCCGAGGGCAGCGAGCTCAGGGTTCCCTGTGTGTCCAGCCCGGTGAATAGGGTGTCATGGCTGTCCACCGCAAGAGGGCCCTCCCCTTTTCCATAGACACACAGGATCCGCAACTGCTCGTTGCGACTGGACATGTGGGAGGAGCCAGGGGCGTCCACATGCAGACTCTCTGAAGTGATGCCCTGCTGCATGCTGGGGTCTCCAAACTTAGCGCAGGCTTCTGCAGAGGACAGGAAGAAACCAATTCTATTCATGTAGACATATAGTCTAAAAAAGTGTACATCCATTCCACAGAGCTTTTAGAAAAGTGCAGAATTGAACCAGCCATCACCACACACACCTGAGAGAGAGCGCTGCCATGTCACACAGCTTACCACCTGCTTTACACTTCCAGACTCTAATAAACCGGTATATTCAACAACCTTCTGTGTCCCGGTGTTGGAGGAGCCCAGCAGAAGCCACTTCAGTGGGTTGTAGTAAGTAAGGGTAACTTGCTACACATATTGCAATAGTAATATTGAAGGAATTAGTACTTTCCTCCTCCTACTTACTCACCTACTGCTGGCCCGCATCCACTCATATTTTCTTCTTCCTTCTTAATTAAAATGATGTCTGGGGTCTCCTGTTTTCCAGATAATGAGGGAAACACACATATTCTTGCATTTGGGAAGACAAGTGGACAATCCCCTTGTGAGGACACATTGAATCATAACGCTGTGTGCTTTGTATGAGTGTCTGTGTGTTGTGTGTTACCTCTGCTGGAGTTGCAACAGACGAAGCCTCACTTTTGAATGGTGGAAGAGAAGGAGCGTCTCCAACCGCCTTGTGGACCATCATGGGCTTTAGACCTGATGATGATGATGATGATGAATATATTACATTACATTGACCAAGAACATTGAAACTGCAAGAAATTGGCTATTTAGATTAGACATGTGTTATGAGGTAGCCTACTGTGCACAATTATGATTATTATTGTTCCTACTTTATTACCTATTACTACACATATAGCAATGCTATAACACTTGGACTGTCCTGTCTTCCACCGACTAAGGTGTGTACTCACCATGTCCCAGGGGTTTAGTCCGTGGTTTGGACATGTTGACCCGAGCCAGGGCGGAACGACTTGCTGCCCGGGATGCACTCGACTTGGTTTGAAGTGTAAGTCTCAGAGAACACAGCTCACTCCTCATCACCTTCATCCTCGTCCTGAGCGCCTCGTTCTCTTTCAGGCTCCGGCTGATTTGGAAGCGAAGAGCAGCCGAGCCTTCCGAGAACAGTTGGCTGATCTCAGATACGGCCGCTTTCGCCAGGACCTCCATGATGGACGAGAGCTGTTCTTCTAGAGTCGAGCCGCACAGCGACATGTTTATTCGTGTGTTTTACTGGAATACTGGGAAGATATAAACGAAACTCAGACGACTGGGAAGATATAAACGAAACTGAGACCAAACTCAACCCTGAGACGTCGCTTCACATCAGAAACAAACATTTCTTCTTCTTTCCGATGTTATGGCGGAGCGCGACCAGAGCTGAGGAGCGCTACCGCCGCCTACTGGAGTGTGGACCACAATCACCTATTTCCTAAGAATAATAATAATAATAACAAAAATAAAGACACTATATTTTACTGAACACAAATTCTTTTAAATCAGCCCAGCTTCTTTCAAATAATGTAGAAGTCTAAGATATAAAATTGGTGGCCAAGGACAATAGACTAAGGAATCAGAAGGCCACACTGTAGAAACATTATCCTTGGAGCACTGAACCCATGGCTGGATCTCCCAGGCATTTACACAAATTAACCATTTATCGTGGCACATCTGGCTGCATCAATCCTCTAAATAAACTCTATATTATAATACACTTAATGCAGAATATCAACCATCAAAACTAACATTTTAATAAAAGTTCATACCAGTCATATAATTTACACTTGAAGTGACCCTGATGCTCAGGGACACCTCGACACTTAGCTTGGCAGAGCCCCGGGGATCGAACCAGCAACCATCCAGTTTCCAGACAACCGCTCTTACCTCCTCAGATACCGCCACCCAAGGGAGCAGCCAATGTAAAAAAGTTAACAGGAATGTACAGAAGCGCATTGCATTCACAAAAGAAAAAGGAAATCAGACACCTTATCTCGTAATTATGATAAAATATCTAATTACTCACAGGAATTTATTTGAACAAACAAAGAACATGAAAAATAATTTGATCACACAGGAGAGAGGTGTCAATTAAGGCACCCCGTTGACCATGTGCTTGCTGACCATATGACGACGCAAATTTATGTCGTATCTGAAGGTGGCGGTGCACTGCAGACACACATAGGGCCTCTCCCCGGTGTGGGTCCTCATATGGACCTTCAAGCTGCCGCTTCGCGTGAAGCGATTCCCGCACTGCGCGCACACGTACGGCTTCTCCCCCGTGTGGACACGCATGTGAACTCTCAGCGTGTTCTTGGTGGCATACGACTTACCGCACAAGGCACAGGGGACGGGTGGCTCCCCCGTGTGGCCGGCCCGGTGCACGATGAGCGACTCGCGGCCGATGACCCGCTTGCCCATTAATCTGCAGTCCAGGTTCTTGGCCACACCGTGCAGGAACTGCAGGTTGGGCTGCAAGGGGAAATGTGCGCCCAAGTGTCCCGGTTGCCTCCCCCCCCTACCAGGACCCCCCGTTCCGTCCTGCATGCCCCGCGCCGGGACCCTCTCCCTGGTGCCGCTGTCGAGGCTGAGGAGGCTGTCGTGAGTGACGCTGTGGTCGGGGGTCAGCGAGCTCAGGGCTTCCAGCTCTGACGCGGTGAAGAGGGTGTCATGGCGGTCCACCGCCAGAGGGCCCTCCCCTTTTCCGTAGACGCGCAGTATCCGCAACTGCTCGTTGTGTCTGGACATGTGGGAGGAGCCAGGGGCGTCCACATGCAGACTCTCTGAAGTGATGCCCTGCTGCATGCTGGGGTCTCCAAACTTAGCGCAGGCTTCTGCAGAGGACAGGAAGAAACCAATTCTATTCATGTAGACATATAGTCTAAAAAAGTGTACATCCATTCCACAGAGCTTTTAGAAAAGTGCAGAATTGAACCAGCCATCACCACACACACCTGAGAGAGAGCGCTGCCATGTCACACAGCTTACCACCTGCTTTACACTTCCAGACTCTAATAAACCGGTATATTCAACAACCTTCTGTGTCCCGGTGTTGGAGGAGCCCAGCAGAAGCCACTTTTGTGGTGCGTAGTAAGTAAGGGTAACTTGCTACACATATTGCAATATTTATATTAAAGGAATTAGTACTTTCCTCCTCCTACTTACTCACCTACTGCTGGCCCGCATCCACTCATGTTTTCTTCTTCCTCCTTGATTAAAATGATGTCTGGGGTCTCCTGTTTTCCAGATAATGAGGGAAACACACATATTCTTGCATTTGGGAAGACAAGTGGACTATCCCCTTGTGAGGACACATTGAATCATAACACTGTGTGCTTTGTATGAGTGTGTGTGTTGTGCTTACCTCTGCTACAGACGAAGCCTCACTTTTGAATGGTGGAAGAGAAGGAGCGTCTCCAACCGCCTTGTGGACCATCATGGGCTTTAGACCTGATGATGATGATGATGATGATGATGATGATGATGAATCCATAACATTGACCAAGAGCATTGAAACTGCAAGAAATTGGCTATTTAGATTAGACATGTGTTATGAGGTAGCCTACTGTGCACAATTATGATTATTATTGTTCCTACTTTATTACCTATTACTACATATATAGCAATGCTATAACACTTGGACTGTCCTGTCTTCCACCGACTAAGGTGTGTACTCACCATGTCCCAGGGGTTTAGTCCGTGGTTTGGACATGTTGACCCGAGCCAGGGCGGAACGACTTGCTGCCCGGGATGCACTCGACTTGGTTTGAAGTGTAAGTCTCAGAGAACACAGCTCACTCCTCATCACCTTCATCCTCGTCCTGAGCGCCTCGTTCTCTTTCAGGCTCCGGCTGATTTGGAAGCGAAGAGCAGCCGAGCCTTCCGAGAACAGTTGGCTGATCTCAGATACGGCCGCTTTCGCCAGGACCTCCATGATGGACGAGAGCTGTTCTTCTAGAGTCGAGCCGCACGGCGACATGTTTATTCGTGTGTTTTACTGGAATACTGGGAAGATATAAACGAAACTGAGACGACTGGGAAGATATAAACGAAACTCAGACGACTGGGAAGATATAAACGAAACTCAGACGACTGGGAAGATATAAACGAAACTGAGACCAAACTCAACCCTGAGACGGACAGCGGAGCGCTGCTTGTGTTGTTCTCGAGGTGCTCGCCGCCCCCTAGTGGACCGGAGTATGCAGTACGAGATATTGTCCCTGGACTTCTTTACAGCTTTAGCAAGACTTAAATGATCATATTAATAATGCATAAAGAGAGAGGGAAAAACAAACAAAACAAAAGCAAAATAAAATAAACAATCAAAACATAGCTCACTAAGTTCTGTGCTATAATCCTATCTCCTTCCAATATTCCACAACCTTCTCCTTTCTTCCCCATACTTCAGACAGTGTATGAATATATATTGTATAATGTTCTGCATTCTCTGTCATTTTACATTTTGCACTTCATTTTACATTCAGAACATTATTCTGATATACTTTTCCCGAGCAGAAATAATGTTTTGTTTAACCCTGTGTGGTCGAACCTTAGTCTATTTGAAACTATCTCATCCCTTCTGTTTTATCTGAACACCGGGGGAACATTGCATAGCAGGTTACTTAATTTTATTTACATTTTGAACTGAATGGACCATTTTGGGCTAATTGTGGTAAATAGGTTATATGTAGACCTGCATTCTGTTTCCGAAAAACACACATACGCCCCAATACCATATACATGTTGGTTTTTATTTGTTCGAAAACATTCTAATAGGCCTATAACCAACTGCAGTGCATGGAAATATACAATTTTTTTAAATGTTAGTACACACAACTGTCATTCATTAATACATTGTCAAGTTTGTCTATGGCTATATCTTGTGTGTGTGTGTGCGTGTGTGTGTGTGTGTGTGTGTGTGTGTGGTGTCCACCCCATATATATAGACAGCAGCATTCACAACAACCCCATGCCTCCTTTTTCATAGAATCTAAGACTTGCTTTTTATGATATCAGCTCCTTAAAAAAAGCCTTTGCATTTTGGTCTGTCGGTGCCATTGCTCGGCATCCTCTACTCATGTTTTCCAAGGCTTAATTAGTTTGTTATATTATATTAGCTCTCCGACGGCGCCATCTTCTCATTCTCATCTTCACTCTTCGCAGGACTCGTCTCCACGTGCTTCTGGTCTTCCGTCCCATCCTGCTGCTGCTCTTCCTCACCGGTCTGCACGGGGGATACTACAGAGGCCTCCCGTTCACAGGGTTCCCCTTTGTCCGTCACCGTTTTCTCCTGATCCTCGAGGTCTTTGTCTTTTTTCAATTTGTCCATTTTAGAGAAGGTCTGGCAAAGCGCCTGGACGTAGGTGAACACACACATGGGG
>PIJE02001361.1:132500-135498 GCA_002895965.2 Coryphaenoides rupestris
ATGTCACCACAATCGTAGAAATATGAAGACCTTTGGACATCATTAAACCCGACGTGTGACCGTGTGGCCTCTGACAGTGGGAGGGTCTCGTCACACTCTGAGTCACTTCCCAGCTGTCCATCATAAAAGTCGTCTTCTTTGGTACTGCTGTCGGTTGAGTTATCAATATGAATGTTAAAATCACAGACAATGGTTAGACAGTCAAACTCAATACATATAATTGGTAACAGTCCTGTAAATTCAGCTACGAAGTTGCCGTTGGAGTATTTTGGTGGATTATTATTCTCTCGCACATTTTATTGAAACTTTCTTTCTACATCGCTGTGACTAACGACAACTAATGGTGTACAACAATAAAGAGAGAGATCAAGCATTTCATTTCACTTTTTGTGACTGTTATACTGTGCTATAATTGCTTTTTTATGTCAATTCAAAATGCGCATCTTCAAATCTAAATGATGCGCTTTTGTAGTCCCTCTCGATGATTGTAGTTTCACCACAGCAGACCCACGTCCATAACATGCTCTGTTGCATAATGATTACTTAAGTGTGAGTGGAGCACGGTTGTCCTTTCCCAAGTCTGCATCACCGATTTTGTCCCCATCAAAAGCATAATTTGCGTAATACATGTAGAAAACGTTCCTGAAGAATAGCTTGCACCAAGAAACGCCAACTAACACACACACTCACTCACTCACAAAAAAAAACTTTGAGAAGGATTATATACACAATAAGAAAACAATGTAAACAAAGAAAAGATCGCATCATCACATGGCCCATAATCATATGGCCTGTAAAGCCTTTGAGACGGTAACTGTGATTAAGGGCTACACAAATACATGACTTGAGCTGACTTGACTCTGGCCTAAAATCGGCACAGAGTTTGTCCCTTAATGTCCCCACTTTCTAACAAGTGACACCCGTTGACAAAAAACTAGGACTGGAGGAGAAGAGGTGCCTGTGCTTCATCTCGCCACCCATGATGCACAACGGTGCCAATTCTGTAGTTTCCTCTTTCCATCGTGGATGCGGTGACTGAACAACCGATCAGAGAAACCAGCCAGAGATTCAGAGGAAGAGAGGGGTTTGCTGTCTGTGGGTCCGAGTGAGTGTGTGTGTGTGTGTGTGTTGTGTGTGTGTGTGGGGGGGGGGGGGTGTCTTGGGGGGAGGGGTGTGCATTCAGATATTTAATGCATGTGATAAACAAGCCCTGAATCACAAACAGTCCCTCAAAGGGCTTTACAGAGCCAAAAGTGATTCATGACACCCCCTAGCCCAGCCACACTAAGGCAAGAAACGACTACCCTTAATTACAAGGAAGAATCTCGAGAGGAACCTCAGAGTGGGGGATCCCTCCTTCCAGGGATGGTTCAGAGGTCAATGGGTTGTCATACGGGCATTTAAAAACAGGGGTTAATAAAAACAAAGCAAAAATAAAAAAAAATCGAAAAAAGCTAAAATGCAAATGACAAAGTGAAATGACAAAGTACAGATAAGTAAATGAAATAGTATTATTGTTGATGGGTGCGGCTGGAGAGCAAGCTGTAGCGTCCATGTGAGTGGCCAGAGTATCCAGTCACGAATCACAGCACATACCCTAATAATGGAGACACATGAAGGTTAGATGGAGCACAGTAAGCAGGGAACAACAATATCCTCAGACTAGTACCCATCTCGGCAGCTAGGGTAGCTAGTGCTACAGGTAGTTGATTTAGCTGTAAATTAGAAGCTGAGGGGCACTCCTAGCAGCCAAAGGCGAAGGTAAATAGGTGGGTTTTTAAGTCTCGCCTTAAATATATCAGCAAGTAGCCTCCTGATTAAGTGGCAGGACGTTCCATCAGAATAGGTTGCGCTCGATAAGGAGAAGCGTCCTGTTTCCTGCTAGATTTTTATTTACTTTTGGAATCATAAGGCCGCCGGGACCGCGAGCGCAAGACAATAGGGAACAATAAGGTCCTTCAAGGTACGATGGTGCGGACGCCAGCAGGTCTTGTAGGTAAGAAGTAGCACCTTAAAATCTGACTGGCATTTATTGGGAGCCAGTGGAGGGAAGTGAGAATAGGAGTAATGTGGTCAAACTTCCTAGTTCTCATTAAAAGTCTAGCAGCAGCGTTCTGTACAAGCTGGAGGTTTTTTGTAGTAGAGCTCAGTAGGCCAGAGAACAGTGCATTACAGTAATCCAGTCTGGATATAAACCCTGGTTCCAGATGTAGGCCTCGATATAAACGCAAACACACACCCTTCTTCGATTCATTATCATTTGATATTTATGTATGAGGACTGTCCAAACGAGATAAGGACTTCGTTAATCTACTGACATCTATCGAATTCACACCACACACTTGACTATCTCTCTTCTCTGTTCATTTAGGCCCAACTTTACAATCATTTTTGTTAATCATTTGGAGGATTCGATGACCTTGATGAACCCTTTGTATCAACCCAACTCCATCCGTGATGCCATCGCACACAAATAGCTCCCAGGAGGAATTTGGAGCCCATATGTTTGGTATCTGCAGCCCAGGTCCGCCATGCCCTGTAACACCCGTCTTACAAGTCTTACAAAGATTACACGGTGTGATAACCCCTAGACACGTTCAATGAATGATTTCATCACAGACAATAATGTTTTTAACTGTTTGATAATGCTCACCAATGCAGGCAGATATCATTTGGAAAGTTTGCGTCCTTTGGATATCTTCACCTTGCGTTTTACTGTTGACCATTTGGGGTGATAATGACAGACAAGAGAGAGGAAATATACAGTAGATAGCAGTTGATTTTTAAAACCAGTTGTTTTGCATTGAATGACTAGATAATCTGTCCAGCCAGAAGTCAAGCCAAGGGGATATGAGTACTATGTGGACAAAGTTAGGTACTCATATAATAATAATAATAATAATAATAATAATAATAATCAATAATATAATAATAATAATAATAATAATATTAATAATAATAATGTAAATATAGTAAATATGAACACCATTTGGAAATG
>PIJE02001362.1:0-2500 GCA_002895965.2 Coryphaenoides rupestris
AAAAAAAATCAACAGAATAATAAATTGAGCCTGAGATCAGGGACGTCCCCCAACCCTCTACCTCCACCTCCACCACCACCACCACCACCACCACGACCACCACCACCACACCGCCCAGAGAGATGGATGACATCACAGCGCTGTCTCCTCTGCTTCCACAAAAAATGATCTGAGAGAGAGAGAGGGAGAACAAGGTAGAGAGGCGTTACAGACCTGCTGAACAGAACAGCACTGGGTGGGTGTGTGTGTTGTGTGTTCTGTGTTCTGTGCGGCTGCCATGGCGATGGGCTGCCATGGCGCGTGCTTCCCCGCGTGCTGTGTTGTGGTGCAGTGTTGTGTTACACACGGGAATGATTTGTGTTCACCGTTTGATTTTATGGGGTGCCAACCTCACGCAGATTGTGTTGTTCTGTTGTAGGCCCCCCTGTGTGTGTGTGTGTGTGTGTGTGGTGTGTATGTGTGTGTGTGTGTTTGTGTGGAGTGTGTGTGTGTGTGTGGGGTGTGTGGTGTGTGTGTGTGTGTGTGTGTCGTGTGGTGTGTGTGTGTGTGTGTGTGTGTGTGTGTGTGTGTGTTGTGTGTGTGTGTTGTGTTGTGTGTGGTGTTGTAGTGAGCATCACTCACTGCGACAACACACACACACACACACCAGACACACACACACACACACACACACCACACACACACACCACACACACCACACACACACACACACACACCACACACAGACACACACAGACACACACACACACACACACACACACACACACACGACACACACACACACAACACACACACACACACACACACACACACACCACACAACACACATACTCAACACACAAAGTACAGACACACACAGGGGGCAGACAAAAATGAAGGGGGTTTTTCTCATTTTCATCACAATTGTGTGGTGGTTGTGGGGGTGTGGTGGGTGGTGGGGGTGTGTGTGTGTGTGTGTGTGTGTGTCAGGAATAGGCATCGGCACAAACAGCACAGCGTCAGGCCTCCGTTGGCCCCGGTGTTTGGGTTTTCTTGTGGTGCCACAATGTGTTCGGTGGGGGGTGGTGGCGCACACGTACTATTTGCCACACCGTACGCGAACGGAGCATCATTGATAAAAAGATAAAGAGACATAGAAATATCTTGGTCAAAGTGGTTGCACCTCCACCAAGCACACCTCACTCGTCTCTATCTAAATTTCGGCTCTATTCGTTGTACGAGAGCAGCTCTCTTATTTCTCTCACTTAAAAAAATTTTCACTATACACACCACGTCGCACACCCATACGTGTGTGCGTGGTCGTGCCTCGTGTGTGAGAGGTTGTGGCTGTCGGGTGGGCTGTGGAAATAGACAATAGTAAATAATTTAGGTATGAGGCCCCTAAAAAAATTTTTAATATTAATTGTAACGTTGTTCTGCGTTTTAGTAGTGAGGCTGGCATAGGGTGCCTGTGTAATCGATTCCGACGACGTCTCCCTCTCGCCCCCTCCCTCTCCCCGCAGTACACCCGCGCTGTGGCGCAATCGTGAACCACACATCACCCAAACCTGCCCATCACACGCCCACAACACCAACAACCAGGGACACTCCTCCCCCCCCCCGCCCGCCCCCCACTACTTCCCCACCCACCCCAACCGCCGACGCCACCCCCTCCCAGACACCCACCTCCAAAGACCCCACTCGCCTCCATACAACCCACTTCCTGGGGCGCGCCCCCGCCTTCACCCGGGGTTTGGTAGATGGTGTCTTCGCGACCAAGGCTCGCGCCCCGCTAGCTCGGTCGGTGGGCATAATTAAAAGCACCCCCTTTTTTAAATACCTTCCCTGGACGCTTTTTCGCGGGCGTTAAACAATTTTTATTAGTAAAAACAAAAAAGTAAAAACACCTTTTTCCCTTCTTTTTTTTCCCTGCCTTGTTTGGCCCCGCCCCGGGCTTTTGGCACCCACACCAAACACCACGCGTTTTTTTTTTTGCCCCTTTGGGAAAAGAAAAGTGGGGAATTCCTCCCCGCCGCGGCCCTTTTTTAAACTTTTTTTTTTAATCCGCTTTTTTAAAAATTGGGAAAAAAAAAAAGTTTAAACCTGTGTGGTTTTCCTTTAAAGGGCTTGGAGATGGTGCTCGCCGCTAGCTCGGTCGGGCGCTGTGGTTTCAAAATTACTTTACTTTACAGTTCCCCCGTTAACTAACACAGACCTTGACTGAAAACAACATGGATGAGGTAATTATCTGGAACAAGCTAGAGAGAGGAAATAGATACAGAGAATGAGAGAGAGAGAGAGAGAGAGAGAGAGAGAGAGAGAGAGAGAGGGGATTAAGGCCTCTTCCATCTCTCTCATCTGGGTGAGTTTGGCTTGGAGATGACGAGAGACGAAGTGTCCTGGTCACAAACCCTCTGGGATTAGATGGGATGTGTGAGTGTGTGTGTGTGTGTGTCTGTGTGTGTGCATGGAGGTGTGTATGTCTGTGTGTATGTATGTGCATGTGTGTAGGTCTGTCTGT
>PIJE02001362.1:15000-27500 GCA_002895965.2 Coryphaenoides rupestris
ATGTTTGATCCGAACACCCAGGGTTCCTGGTTCTCAGGGTTCCTACGTCTTCTTCTTCTTCTGTGGTGTTAGCGTCTAGTTCATGTTCACGTCTCTCTCTCTCTCTCTCTCTCTCTCTCTCTCTCTCTCTCTCTCTCTCTCCCTCCCTCCCTCCCTCTCTCTCTCTCCTGTCCCCAGAGTATCACAGGGAGGAGACCGTCGGTGTAATGTATGCATGAATAAATAAAGCTACGGAATAGCGGTCACTGCCGTCACGTGACGGAGGGGTCACCCACCCCCGGCCGACCTCCCGGGGGTGGGGGGGGGAATGGCAAGAGGCGGGAAAACATGATAGCTCGCCTCACCGGCAATACCATTGCAAGCAAACAAACACACACACACACACACACACACACACACACCGCCGAGGAAGAAATATAGATTTGGCAGAGAGGACAGAGTTATTTCAAAAAGGTTGCCGTACGGTTAAACGTTGGTAGTATTGTGTTGTGTCTTAGTTGTGTTTTATCTTCCTCTCGTCCCTTTCCCGCTCTCTCTCTCTCTCTCTCTCTCTCTCTCTCCTTCTCTTGCACTAGCCCTCCCTCTCTCCCTCTCTCCTCTCTCTCTCTCTCTCTGCCTCTCTCGCCCGGGTGTCAGCCTGGTGATTTATGAGTCTGTTTAGCCGAAGGCCGCGCGTCTCTCCGTCCTGATGCTGCTATTTGTTTCAACTCCACCTCATTTTTCCTTGATACCCCCCCTCCCTCCCCTGCCCGCCCCCCCCCCGTCCCACCACCCACCACCCCTCCCTGAAGGCAACCAGCAAACCCAAACACAAAATTAACCCCTGGCTCCAGACAGAAGCCCAATGTGTGTTTTTGTCCCTTTCCCTTCCCTGGGCTGGTTTGAGTGGCTGGGGTGGGTGGTGTTGCTGGTGGTGGTGGTGATGGTGCTAGTGTTGGTGTTGGTGTTGGTGGTGGTGGTGGCGGTGGCGGTGGTGCTCTTCGGAGCCAACAGCCAGCCAGCCAGCCTCCGTCGTGGGGGCTCCGGGGAGCACCGACGGGTGGGCCCCGTATACTTGGCAGCGTGTCGTCGGAGATGTAGAAAAATGACGCTCCACAAAGATGCCATTAATAACGCTCAAGAGACAAGCAGGTTTTTTTTTCCCCCGCCTTTTTTGAAAATGGCCGACGTCACAAGGCCTTTTTATCCGTCTAATTTGATAAGAGGATTCCTTGTCTGAGCGGGACAAAGTGGCTATTTTTCCCTCTTCTTTTATCTTGTAAACAGTCATTACGTGAAGAGGTACACAGGCCTGCCCTGGCATTAAGTGGATATGAAATTTGCGGTCTCCGCCATCTTTTCACATCAACCCCTCTCGCCGCGTCCTCTGACAGGATTGTGACATCAGAGTTTGTGCGGTTGTACTCCGGTTCCCAGAGAGCCACGGCGTTCAATTCATTACATTTTCCCTTTGTTTAGGCGCTGCTCTTTTCCCCTCCCGCCTCGCGATTTCGCAAAATTAGCTGCTTTAAGACGTAGGGACAAAGCAAAGGGATTGTCGGAGTAACTCAAAGAGGCACAGCGGGGAGCCACAGTAACATTGTGATGGGGGATTGTTATCTCATTCTTTCTGAGACAGAGAGAGAGAGAGAGAGAGAGAAATATAGAGAGAGTTTAGTTTTTGTTTGGTATCTATTGTGGCTGCTTCCTAGCGCACGGCGGCGGCGGCGGCGGCGGCGGAGAGCACAATATTGACGCCTCCATATCCACCCTCTTCCTCTCCTTCTTTCTGCCTATGGGTGCCTTTGTGGCAGGCGGGGGCACCCAGGCTCTTGTTTACCCTGGTAAGCTGCCCCCATTGTCTGTTGTGCAGGGAACCCTCCCTCTGGGACCCCGGCAGCCCGCAGGAGCCCTGGCTTGGCACTACGGAGGGAGGGTGGTGGTGGTGATGGTGGCGCGGCGGTGGAGGTGGTGAGGGCGGTGGTGGTGGCGGTGGTGGCGGTGGTGGTGGTGGTGATGGTGGTGGCGGTGGTGGTGGTGGTGGTGGTGAGGGTGGTGGTGGCGGTGGCGGTGGCGAGGGTGGTGGTGGTGATGGTGGTGGTGGTGGTGGTGGTGGTGGTGATGGTGAGGGCGGTGGTGGTGGTAGCGATGGCGGTGGCGAGGGTGGTGGTGGTGATGGTGGTGGTGAGGGTGGTGATTGGTGGTGGGGATGGAGAGCCGGTAGCACCGACGAAGTCTGCTACCTCTTCTCTGCTCCTCCCTCGGGAGTTGGGGGACAAGGGGGCGGGGGTGGCGGGGGGGGTGGCGGGGGTGAGGCGGTCGTCCCCTGGGACCCTCCCAGCAGGGGGGTGAGGGTGGGGGTGGGGGAGTGAGGTATAAAGATAGACTTGAAAGGGAGAAGGAGACAATGGCGTCCGGCTCTGGGGGTGGATGAAGGGA
This sequence comes from Coryphaenoides rupestris, assembly GCA_002895965.2. Lineage (NCBI taxonomy): Eukaryota > Metazoa > Chordata > Actinopteri > Gadiformes > Macrouridae > Coryphaenoides > Coryphaenoides rupestris. The sequence goes on from PIJE02001362.1 coordinate 17,419, forward strand.
GCGGACTGATGGAGGCTGGGTGGATGGAGATGGGGTGGAGGAGAAGAAAGATCTCCGGCAATTTGAGATTCAAGGAAAACAAACAAACCATAAAATTACTTTTGTTTGTTTGTTAATGTATTTTTTATATTTATAAATTGTTATTTATTATTATCCTTGATCTTTTTTTTTACTCCAGTCTTTTTGTCATTGTAACGTCTTTGAGTGTCTTTAAAAAAGCACTTTACAAATAAAAAGTATTATTATTATTATTATTATTATCATTATTAGAAATCTTTTGAAAAATATATAATTATTCAGTTCATATATTTTGGAAATTATACATTATTGGAGTATTTATTCATGATTTCTTATTGATATTTATTACATGTTCAGGAGAATAAAAGGTAAAAGATTTGAACAAATAAACTTTTTCCCCTCCGACATAACCCTCTGCTCCCGGGAGACAACTCCTGAACAAAGCACTTTCAGGAGTGACTTGCCTGCCTCTCGGCTCCCCGCAACAGAGAGTGATGCTGATTCTGGGCCTTTGCCATGCCTGGGGCTGGAGTAGAAGGCGTGCCCCAGCTCAGGTGTGCCGGTGGTGGACGCAGGGCACTGCCAGGCCCGGTTAGTCCTCTGGTCAGATGTGATGTGACAGCAGTGGGGCCTGCAGGTTGCTGCTGCAGACAGGTTGGGCACCCTGGGCCACAAAGTGAACCTCCTGAACACGGGGAGCACACGTGTGTGTGTGTGTGTGTGTGTGTGTGTGTGTGTGTGTGTGTGTGTGTGTCTGTGAGAGTTGGGGGGCGGGGGGGGGGGGGGGGGTGCTGTGCCGTGAGTCACAGCGCATGTCGAACGTGATAAACTGACGGCCGATCAGGCCTACTTAACATGACTTCCTACCCAACGATTAAACTAAAAAGTTGCTTTTATTTCCCCTTTTCAACCGTGCATTGAGGCCTGTGGAGTGATCATGACTGGTTTGGTCAAATGTTGGTTTGCTACAAAAAAAACAATAAAAAACATTTAAATAAATACAAATACAAAACTTAGCTCTGAAATAATGTATCAGTTGTCAGCGCACAAAAGAGAGGCGAGGCAAATTGTTTTAAAAAACATATTTGAATCATTTTTGGTTTCTTCCTTTTTTTGTGTCTGGTTTTTCACGTTGGATGAATTGAGCCACACTGATAATCGCTTCGCCACTTTTTCCTTTTTCGGTGAGGATTCCACCATTTTCTGGGGCAGGGTTGAAATGCCAGTGGTTAGATAATGGAGGAGGGGAACGCAAAGTTCAGCGCTGTAGTGCCTAATGCCTTCTTAAGGTGAGCCATTTCAGCACGCACACACATTTGTATACGTCTGCGTACTCCTCCGCCGGGGGAGGGGGCGGTGGGGGGGGGGGAGGTGACCTTTCCATTCGGAGATGTCTGCATGGAAAGTCCGCTCGTTGCATCCTAATGGCCGCCCAGGCCCTGGCTCGCCACAGTGGCTGGCGTGATATTTGCCTAAATGCGTGGGTGAGAAGGATTCTTCCCCTTCCTCCCTCCCCTCCCTCCCTCCCGCCCTCCTGGCCTCCCTCCCTCCCTCCCTCCCTCCCTCCCTCCCAGGAGAGATCTTTTGCAACGTATGAGGTCAGCAGAAATCCAGCAGAAGGACATTGCAGGGACGGCGCGGCGGTACGTGTTTTTAAACGGTTGGCCGCTTTGGTGTCAAAGTTCCGCACAGGGTCTCCTGACCAGAGACGCAGGGGCGGCAGATCGGACAAGTTTAAGGCGGGCGTCACGTGAGTTGAGGTATAAATGAGACGGCAGTGCGGTGAAGACAATGAGAAAAAATGTAGTTCCTGTTTAGGACAGTGGTCAGATATCAAGGCATATAATAATGGGCTATGTCTTCATGGCAACTGTTTTTTTTGCCCAATTATATTATGATTAGTGTTTTATTATGCAAAGCACTTGTAACGCGTAACACGTTTCAAAAGGTGCGATACAAATCATATTATTAATTATTATCAATTAAAGTTATATTGAAAACAATTTTTTTTCTGTTTAAGGGTGGTTTAACTTGAAATATTATTCTTATTATAATAATAATAATAATATATTTTTAGAATATTACAGTTATATTATGTCTTAATTATTCTTGTACTTTTTAAAACTGGATATCAAAGTCAAACGAGGGGACGAAAAGAAAAAAAGCATTGATCCTGCCTAATCAGGAGGGTTCTTGATCGGTGATAGTGGGCGTGGCTTGACGGCAACCCCCTTATCAATATTATTCACGGGAGAGTGGGGGGGCGGGGGGGGGGGTGCGGGGGGCAAATGAGCAAGCAACCATAAACACATTTCTGTTTTAGAGGAAGGGCGGAGAAGGAAAAAAAGAATGTCAATTTCTGTTTGATGCGATGTTTAAATGCACAAGCCAGACTAATATTGTATAATGCGTGCGCACGTGTGTGTCGGGGCTGGAATACTGAGCAGCAGAAAGCGGGGAAGGTCTGGTCCGCAGCGCTCCGCAATTGTCAACAAGCCACATGCTAGGCGGCAGAATTCCCGGGCCGCGCGGCAGTCAATGCCATTCACACACTCAGGAGGGGAAATTAGGATGTATTTTGCAAAGTAAGAAAGGCGAGCAAGGTCTCTGTCTTGATGCGCCGAGACCTGCGGTCGAGCCTTTCTGCTCAGACGTATTTAATATTTGACATATTATTCCACGTTTGCCTTTTCAGTGTAAAATGTCATCTTAAATGGTCTTTTATTTTTACCATCGTAAAAACGCGGGGGAAAAAAAAGTGCAAAGGAGACCGAAAACAACACCGCGAGCAAACTAAGCTGCCTAGTTTGTGGCCCTACTTTACCACCAGGTGTGATTTGGATTGGATCACAAAAATTGACTCTTTAGTGACATCACAAGTGGGAGTGTCCATCCAGATGTTGCTGGACGATGCTGCCGACAGGCGGGCTGATCGAGCCACACCTGGGCGTAAAACAGGGCCCCTTTTAATTAAAACACTGCACTCTAAATACAACAGCGTCACAGAGGCGAGGTTTCAGAGGTCACAGAGTTCAATCGGGATGACATGGCCCCCTGTCTTCCACCGGAGGACGAGTAGGGAGTGTGTGTGTGTGTGTGTGTGTGTGTGTGTGTGGTGTGTGTGTGTGTGTGTGTGTGTGTGTGTGTGTGTGTGTGCGTGTGTGGCATGCACGTGTGTACTTGTGCTGCAGGCAGACTGATTACTGTTTGATCTCCTACTTACTAAGCAGTCCACTGACCCACCTACAGCATACTAACACATGCACACACACACACGCACACACACACACACACACACACACGCATACACACACACACACAGACACACACACACAGAAATAGATCACAAATGCATGAATTTGTCTAGACTCATTGCTGCAAAACTCACGGATGCATCAAATCCTGACAAGCGATTCTAGGCCACTAAATCTATTCCTGGGGGCCCTTAATGTATCTTTAGACCACTAATAACAACCAAGGGACTCTGTGGACTACCAATAACAACCAGATAATTATAGACCACCAATAACCACCAAGGAACTCGGTGGACCACCAATAACATCCAATTAACTCTGTACACCACCAATAACAACCACGCGACTCTATAGGCCACCAATAACAACCAGGAAACTCTATAGACCACCACGAACAACCAGTAAACTCTAAAGACCACCAATACGATCATAAACAATTAATAACGTCGACCAGTAGCACCCAGACCACACCAGCCCCTCACGTGTGTACACACTGGTCATCACTGGATCAAAATTGACGCTAAGAGGATTGATCTGTGCAGGGGCAGGAAGCTTGTGGTCTCTGTTAACCAGGAGAGGAGAAACCATAGTTGGGTGGACACACACAGTGCCTCTCTCTCTCTCTCTTGCTTTCCGCCGTCTCTCTATAACTTCTTCACTGAAATATAGAATACTAAAAAGTATATTAAAACAAATATAAAGTACCACAAGGAATAGATAGATGCAAATGTGATTCCTGATTTGTCTTGGTGTGATTGGCAGGAGGTTAAAAAAATCCAGTTTAGTTCCCAGTTGGGTCATAAACTCTATCTCTCTCTCTCTCTCTCTCTCTCTCTCTCTATCTCTCTCTCTCTTCCCAGGTTTAAAGGAGATCATTCTGAGTGTGAATTAATTCATGTGCTCCATCTTGACTTCTCTAAACATCCCACTTTAATTTGAGCTTTTTTAATTACCAAAAAAGTGGGGGAATATAATTCTAAGCTGGCATGTTAATTGTGTTGTATTGTTTGGCAGTTTCAGCCACATTACAGCTCAAGTCTGCGTCTTTTTGATTTCCTTAATGTCGGGGAAGAGGGGTACAAAGGAAACGCTGTTTTTATGCTTTTTGTGAATTCGCTTCTTTATTATGCAACACAAACAAATTCACACCCCTTTCTCTTCGCACATTAATTATGCAGCAAAGAAAAAACTGCAATGTAGGAGAGAAGACGAAGAGGAGGAGGAGGAGAAGGTGAAAATGAGGAAGGCTTTTTTTTGTACCCCCTCTATGAATATTCATAGGAGGCGCGAAGGATTGGAGACGCGCTGTTGCTGATGCTTCTGGGCGTTGTTTGTTTCTGTGTGTTCCTCCCCGCGAACCTGTGAGGTGCCAGGGAAGAGGGGCCAGAGAGAGGAGAGAGAGGAGAGAGAGGAGATAGAGGAGAGAGGAGAGAGGAGAGAGAGGAGATAGAGGAGAGAGAGGAGAGAGAGAGGGGAGATAGAGGAGATAGAGGAGATAGAGGAGATAGAGGATAGAGGAGAGAGGAGAGAGGAGAGAGGAGAGAGAGAGAGGAGAGAGGAGAGAGGAGAGTGGCGAGAGGAGAGGGGAGAGAGGAGAGAGGAGAGGAGAGAGAGGAGAGAGGAGAGGAGAGAGAGGAGAGGAGAGTGGAGAGAGGAGAGAGGAGCGAGAGGGGAGAGAGGAGAGAGAGGGGGAGAGAGAAGGGAGACAGAGGTGTCTCCACATCGGAGCTCACGAACACACAGGAGGTGTCTGTCTGGTGGAGGTAGGAGATGCTCCAAGTGTGACTTGATCAACCTCACCCACCGCACCTTCCTCACATCCACCCCCCGCCCCCCCACCCCCCCACCCCCCACACCCCCCCACCCCCATCACCAACCCACCACCAACCCACCCCAACCACACCTCACACACTCTTAAAGTCTTCCACCTGCAATGAAGAAATACCCCCCAACTCCTCCTCCTCCCTTCCCTGCTTTCTTAACATTTTGTTATTTAATCCGTCAACTTGTGGGGAGGGAGAGAGAGGGAAGGAGAGAGAGAGAGAGAGAGAGAGAGGGAGAGAGGGGAGAGAGGGAGAGAGAGAGAGAGAGAGAGCGGGAGAGAGGGAGAGAGAGAGAGAGAGAGAGAGAGAGAGAGAGAGAGAGCGGAGAGAGGGAGAGAGGGAGAGAGGGGGGAGAGAAAGTCCTGGCAGGGCTATGAGGACTGGCTGTGACACCAGTCACGCCAAGCACTTTTCTAGGTCCAACTTGTTACCCATCACCGCTGTTTTCCCCGGGAACAGTTCAAGAGAAAATGTTTTCACCTCTCCTGCATGTCTAAGAGCACTTAGAGATAATTATTTCCAAAGTGACGAGCGGCAGTACAACTGTCCTCAAGCTCTCTCTCCGTCGCGCTTTTATCAGCTTCTCTTTGTTTTTCCGCTTTCCTTTTCTCTCCCGTTTTGGGTTTTATTTTTTATTTTTTTTTGGGTGACAATTTCAGAATCTTCTTCACTGTTGCCTCAATCTGACGTGTGCCACAGTAATTGGCTAGGAGCGAGGGATGCAAATTGCGGCAGGTTTTTGTTAAAAAGCACCTTAAAGGAAGGTTAGAAATGCCTGATTCAAATTACCATTTCTCTCCCTCCTCCCTCCCCCCTCCATCTCCCCTCCGTCTCCCCTTCTCTCCCCTCTCTCTCTCTCTCCTCTCCTTTTCTCATTGATTCTCTCATTTTTTGTTAAACTCCCTCTCCTCGCGGACGAGGTCAGGTCCGCCATCTCCACGGGTGAAGGAGGATTTTCCCGCCTCTCATGAGAAATTGCAAAGCGTTGCGTGGCTAGCGATCGGCGAGCGAGAGAGAGGGTCAGGGACCCCTTCGCTGAATTTCCCTTTATCGTCTTGGCGGTGCACTGTGACCCCCGGCAGCCACCCTGATTCCTGTTTACTTCGGTTCTCCCGCCACGTTTTTCGGCCCTTCTCAAACAAATGAGATAGAATTATTTCATATTTTGTCTGAGATGAACTGGGGGGGGGGGGGGGGGGGGCACACACACCTCCGACCACCGCTAATTTTCCTGTTCCGCTATACTTTGAGATAAGACGCCGTTGTGAGGTGTTATTTTGAAGCGCTCTACTTACACCGCTCGGTTCTCTGATTGAATTTTGTTTATCTTTTGTTTACATTGATGACTATCAGCACTTGAATTGGGCCGGTACCTCCTCAGCCGGTACGCAGAGCACTGGCGCCGCTGATCCTCGTCCACCACGCGCGTACCGTTAGCGATTATTGCGTAAAACCGCCACTTATTGGTGAACCGAGGTATGTACACTGTGGTTATTTGTTTCACGCCGTCGGGGTACCTACAATTAGCGCCTCACGCTGCACCCGAACATTGCGCGCGCTAATCGCAAAACGGAAGGAGATGGAAAATAATGAGGAAGTCGGAGGCCATGTTTGTTTCCGTCTGGGATTTATGCATACATTTTCGGCTGGAGCGCGATACAATCTATCATGGGACACACGCATCTATGGCTGGAGTGCCGAGTACCAGATGGGGCCAACACAACACTAATCCCGTCTCAAACACTCGATCTGTACGACTTTCTGAAAAAAAAAAAAGAAAAGGAGTCACATTCCATCTTATTATATCATATTTAAAAACCTCTTTACCCAGACGGCAACACATTCCTTATTCCTCACTGCGGAAATTGACATGGCTTACGCAGACGTCCTCTCGGCCTCCGCTCTGACTCTCACCAAGTACAAAATGTATTTGGGGGCGTGGCTTAAGAACGGCAAAAGAAAGCGGAAGGTGGAAACTGATTCTGATGACGTTACAAAACCTGTCTGCCTGCCTGGACGGGGAGTACCAGACAGTCAGACAGAAGAGTGAGGATGCCGACTTTTTTAAAAATAGTTTTATCACTAACTTTTAGAACTGTGTGTGTGTGTGTGTGTGTGTGTGGTCTGTGTGTGTGTGTGGTGTGTGTGTGTGTGTGTGTGTGTGTGTGTGTGTGTGTGTGTGTGTGTGTGTGTGTATCTGTGTGTGCGTGTGTGTAATTTTCAGCTACGTGGAGATGGGACAAGGAGCTAGCTGAGAAAAAGCATAATCAATTTGAAAGAATAAATATGTAAAAAAAAGTACTTTTTATAATTAGAAATGTTTGTGTGTTTGTGTTTTGTTTGTATGGAGAGAGAGAGAAACAATCTGCTTGCAAATAATCAACTGATCGTTTAAATCGAAGCGATTAAACCGTGGGGCCACAAGACAAAAGCCAAAAGCCCTTCTCATGAGCGTCCTGCCGAGGTGTGCAGATGGCGCTGTTTGGGAATATACTTTTTTTTGGACAACCATTCCAGCACAGATTACAGCTCTGTCTCCCAGTCCAGTCTCCGCACTACTGGTGCACATCAACCGATGCACGATCCATGACTCCGGCCCCCGATGAATGAAGGCAAGAGCCGACCATGAGAGCTGGACCACCGCTGGGCCTTGCGGATGCAGACAGCGACCATTCAAGATCCAAGATTCAAGATTTCTTTATTGCCATAAATGTAATGTAATGCTTATGATTTTTCTAAACATTCATTCTAAAACAATAAACTAAAATAAACTAACAATAAAAAGAAAAAAACCCAACTCAATAAACAAAACAATTAGTACCTAGTGCCATGACTGGAGAGACTGGTATGTGTGTGCGTGTGTGTGTGTGTGTGGGGGAGTGAAGAGTGGGTGGTTGTGGGTGGGTGGTTTTACCCCTCGATCCTCTTGGCTTAGTGGCCCACGACGATCCCCTCCTCCAAGGGGCTTAGCGAGGGCCGGAGACCCTCGGCAGAGAGTCGCTCCCCTTTCTGCATTGCATCACGGGGGGGGCGGGGAGTGAGGGAGGGAACGCCGTTTCACTCGCGCGTTAAGCCGCACATTCCGGAGTCTCTCACCTCCGCCTCCTTCTCCACCACCACCACCACCACCACCACCACAACAACAACAACAACAACAACAAGCAGCAAAATCATATTCTGGGTAATTTTTTATTTTTATTTTTCCATCTTCTGTGGTTCTCCGGTCTGATTTTCATTTTGTCTGCTATTGATTTCGTCCGACTTGTTAGGTCGTGTTGCTCCTCTCTCTCTGCGGTTGCTTTTCCATGTTGATAAATCCATGTTGTTTACCGCCGGGCTGTCAAGATTATCCCTAACGCCGCGGCGCTCGCCGTGGGAGCCCCAGCCCGTCGATAGTCTCCACTTCAGCCATGTTTGCTGGTAATTAAGTTCCCGCTCCTCCACAGATGGGACTACATCTGCACCTTTCGGCCCAATTAAAACAAGGCTTTGCTCCATCGCTAGGAACCCCCCTCTCGTGCACCTCTCTCTCTCTCTCTCTCCCTCTCTCTCTCTCTCTCTCTCTCCCTCTCTCTCGTTCCCTCTGTCTCTCGTTCTTTCTCTCTTCCCTCTTTCTATCGTTCTCGTTCTTTCTCTCGCTCTCTCGTTCTTTCTCTCTTCTCTCTTTCTCTCTTTCTCGTTCTTTCTCTCGCTCTCTCGTTCTTTCTCTCTTCTCTCTTTCTATCTTTCTCGTTCTTTCTCTCGCTCTCTCGTTCTTTCTCTCTTCTCTCTTTCTCTCTGTCTCTTTCTTTCTCTCTCTCTCTCTTGTTCTTTCTCTCTTCTCTCTTTCTCTCTTTCTCATTCTTTTCTCTCGCTCTCTCGTGTACACAGAGATATATTTTGGATCATCGGTAAACATCGGTATGTAGCCAGCCAGGCCCGTGTGTCTTCTGACTGCTTGATGTTAGCCGCGGTCGGCTAGTTAGCGTACGCCGCGCGCGCCGCCGCCGCCGCCGCAGCGACTCACTTTCATGTAGCGCCGCGCGATATTGCATGTTAGCACGCGGCACCTGCAGCCCAAGGGGGAAGATATTCTACGCTGATTAAAGATTAAAAAAAAAAAAAAATCGGATGGCAACAAAAACACACACACACACACACACACACACCAAAGCTAGTCCCAAAAAAAAGAGAAAAAAAAAGGAAAAAACTTTAATTATTTCCGCAGAAATGAAATAAAGCGGCGTGGGCCACGTGGGAGTGCGGTCTAATTATTTCATTTATCTGTAAAAGGACCCGTGGGGATGTTTTCTGGTGCGTTACTCACTTCCTATCTCTCTCTCTCTCTCTCTCTCTCTCTCTCTCTCTCTCTCTCTCTCTCTCTCTCTCTCTCTGTCTCTCTCCTCCTTCCACTTCATTCTGCTCCTTTATCAGTCTTCTCCTTATTACGGGACGTTAGCGTGTTCATCTCGGCGTGTGTTTAACGCTGCTGCTGCCGCGCGGCCCACTAAGCACTTAGCGGGCCGCTCCCCGGGAACACGGCGGCGGCGGCGCCGGAGATAAGGGCGCAAAGCCGCCGCGCGCCGAGAGGAAAGGTGACGCCGGGTAATTTAGAGCGCATTGTTCGTGGCGCCGCTCGCGTGGCGGCTGACGGATGAGAGGGAACGCTCCGGAAGCCGGCGGAGACACCTTTCATCCTCTCATTGTTCTCATGACTCAAACACTCATTCGCTAATGATCGTGTTTTTTTTAAATGGATCTCGTCGTGTCATTGTGTGACCGTCGGGGGGCTTAATTATGAGCGTGTCTTACGAGCTCACGTGGTCGACTTTATTTTATTTCTACCGCCCGTCGTCGTGGTTAGAAAACACCCACTTAACCCCGAACCATAAACCCTCAAAAGGACGACTTACAATGGCCACACTGTTAGGAATATTATTATTATTTTATTTATCAATTTGATTTAATTTTATTATCAAAATTGACACCTGACCCCAAAACATGATAG
>PIJE02001362.1:32671-37671 GCA_002895965.2 Coryphaenoides rupestris
CAGGGGGGGACCTGTGCTTTAATACAAGTCGTTTGTCCATCTTAACAAGCCATTTGGTGGTGCACAAGGCATGAGAGGCTCTTTGGACACATAGCCAATTACTGTACCCTTTGTTACCACCTTTCTACCAACCACTGGTCCACTCCGCCACACCATTACCATCCCACCAGGGCAGTAAATGGTGACACATACTGTACCTTCACCTCACCACCCCTCTTGCCCACGCCCCCTCCCTCACCCCCGCTTACTGCCCGCCACCTCCGCCCCGCTGTCACCTCCACCACCCTCCCCTACTGTATTTTGTCAACTACCACCCCAATCAACTCCACCAACTATCTCTCTTCATTTTGGTGATAGGGGTGGTAGTTGACTATTAAAGTATGAGGTGATGGTGGTGGAGGTGACAGGGGCAGTGGTAGTTGGTGGAGGTGATTGGGGTGGTAGTTGACAAATACAGTAGGGGAGGGTGGTGGAGGTGACAGCGGTGGAGGTGGCGGGCAGTAGGGGGTGGGGGAGGGGGCGTGGCAGTAGGGGTGGGAGGTGACAGGTACAGTAGGCACCATTACTGCCCTGGTGGGCGGTAATGGTGGCGGAGGTGACAGTGTTGGTAGAGGTGGTAAACAAGGGTGACAGTAATGCTATGTGTTCCAGAGCCTCATGGCCTGTCCACCACCAAGGCTTGTTAGAGGACAAACGACTTGTAATAAAGCACAGGTCCCCCCCTGTGTGAGAGAGTATACATGTATGTGTGTGTGTCAGAGTGTGTATGTGTGTGTGCCAGAGTCTACGTGTGTGTGTGTGTGTGTTTGTTTTTGTGTGTATGTGTGTGTGTGTGTGTGCCAGAGTATTCATGTATGTGTGTGTGTCACAGTGTGTATGTGTGTGTGCCAGAGTATATACTGTATATGTGTGCGTGTGTATGTGTGTGTGTGTGTGTGTGTGTGTGTGTGTGTGTGTGTGTGTGTGTGTGTGTGTGTGTGTGTGTGTGTGTGTCCCACGTCAGTCTGTCTGCATCGCGGGTCGTGACTTGATCATTGTTCTGAGCGCTCCTCGCTCGCTCCGCGGTCCCGGCTCCCGTGTGCGCCACAAACTCTGTGGCGCTCCCGCTAAAAACGCGGCAGCCTGCGTTTGCCTTGCTCGCGCAGCGGGAGTGATAGGGGGGGGGTGTGGGGGGCGGGGGGCGGAGACATCAAACAGCTAGCTCCTCATCGCTAGCCTCTGGAAGCCCTAGCATCCGTATTCTCTTTGATTCCCGCTAGCGGAGCAGATGTGTTCGCGACCCTCCTCCTCCTCCTCCTCCACGTCCTCCTCCTCATCCTCCTCCTCACGCCGTTCAGCTGACGGCTCGGTGCAACAGCAGGGCGCTGATGCAACCAGCTCGAACCACCACCTCCTCCTCCTCCTCCAGTCTGCTCTCTCCTCCACCTCCGCCACCACCACCACCACCTCCAGCAGTCTGCTCTCTCCTCCAGCACCACCACCACCTCCTCCACATCCAGTCCCCTCTCTCCTCCACCACGACCACCACCAACTCCTCCTCCTCCCTCCATTCTCCTCTCTCCTCCACCACCATCACCTTCTCCTCCTTCTCCTCCTCTTCCAGTCTCCTCTCTCCTCCACCACTACCACTACCACCTCCTCCTCCTCCTTCCAGGCTCCTCTCTCCTCCACCACCATCACCTTCTCCTCCTCCTCCTCCTCTTCCAGGCTCCTCTCTCCTCCACCACCACCACCTTCTCCTCGTCCTCCTCTTCCGGTGTCCTCTCTCCTCCACCACTACCACTACCACCTCCTCCTCCTCTTCCAGTCTCCTCTCTCCTCCACCACTACCACTACCACCTCCTCCTCCTCTTCCAGGCTCCTCTCTCCTCCACCACCATCACCTTCTCCTCCTCCTCCTCCTCTTCCAGTCTCCTCTCTCCTCCACCACCACCACCTTCTCCTCGTCCTCCTCTTCCGGTGTCCTCTCTCCTCGCCCACTACCACCTCCTCCTCCTCTTCCAGGCTCCTCTCTCCTCCACCACGACCACCACAAACTCCTCCTCCTCCCTCCAGTCTCCACTCTCCTCCACCACCATCACCTTCTCTTCCTCCTCCTCCTCTTCCAGTCTCCTCTCTCCTCCACCACCACCACCTTCTCCTCCTCCTCCTCTTCCAGTCTCCTCTCTCCTCCCACCACCACCACCACTTTCTCCTCCTCCTCCTCCTCTTCCAATCTCCTCTCTCCTCCACCACCACCTCTCACCTCACCTCTCCACCTCCATCAACACAGCTGCACCAGCTCCACCCGTCTCTCTGTTACCATACAGTAGAGCCCCGGCTCCCAGAGAATCTGGGCTTCCATATTTTATGAAGAGGCGAACAAGAGAGCAGAGAATGCTGAGTCTCTGCTCTCCTCCGTCACCGCCGCTGTACAGGGGCAGCAGAGCAGGGACTTCCCGTTCATTCGGAACACTCTTGTTCTTACGGTTCTCCTGCTTTCATTGTATTTCATTTGATTTTACCGTGTTAAGAACTGTGTCATTCCACACGTGTACCTGCACTGTATCATCATTTCTTTGTAATCATATATTTTTAAAACCCTGTGTTGCTGGAACGTTGTCGGATGGGCGGAATGCGCAGAGGCTTATAAATGGCTTATGAACAGCATAATAGCTTCAGCGGTTTGCACCCGAGGTTCGACCGAACTGCACCTTCACGCCACGACAACAGGCCTGTAACTGCTATTACCTTTCTTTGATTCATCTCACCGCTTTTTAAAAAAAAAAGAAGAAGAAAAACAGGGGATAGGACAGCAGCCGTCTGACCTGCTGTCTCTCCTGATTATGTTCACTCATATTCCCGCCGTTCTCGCTGGATTTACCGCTCGGCTTGGTCGGGGCGCGGCGGCCCTGGCGGTGGCGGCGGCGGGCGACGGCGGCGACGGCGGGCAGAGGGCGGGCAGCGGAGGGCGAGCCCCGTGGCGGTCGCGAGCGGAGAGCTGTCACGCGTCTCGGGCGAGGCGGGGGCGGAGCAGGGGCCTCACGACGCCAGGCTGGACGGACATTTGGCGCCGTGTCCGCGAGCAGCTGGTGCTGCGTCGCCCCGCCTCGCTGCCCCCGACGACGACGACGACCACGCAGGACCCGCCAGGCCGGTCTGTCAGGACGCCCGCGTAGAAAAACCGCCTTTTAATTCAATAAATTACCCACGGAAACCGGGTTTTCGGGAGACGCGGGACAGGAGGAGGGCCGGGGAACAAGATCTGGAAGACAGATGGAAGGGGAAAAAAAAGAAAAAGCGGTTGGAAATGTGAAAAAAGAAATAAATAAACAGGCAGAAAAAGGGGAGCGAGACAGACAGTGGGCCTGCAGACAGACAGGCAGAGAGGCAGACAGCCAAATTCTCACATTCAAATAATGTGCTGAAAGACAATTTATGGTGACAAAAAGGCTCTGCTTAGAAATGTGCGTTTCTGAATGTGCTTCTGTCTAAATTACACAGGAAGTGCGCGCACACACACATACAAACACGCACGCACACACACACACACACACACACACACACACACACAGACGGAGGGTCCTGGCAGGCGTCCAGGGTGTAGGCTGTGAGTGGCGTTCAACTCCAACACAAACACAGACACTCGCGAACGTAACGCGATCATCACGGTGACACATTGCAAACAAAGCTTCCTTCATTATTTGTATATTTATTTACGCCGCTATACACACACACCAAAACAAAAAAACACATTTACAGCCTTCCAGCCTTCGAGGAAACCCGAGGTTTTCATTTTTATTTCATTTTTATATAATAAAAAAAGAATAAATGCACTTTTTTTTTTTTACTGCACCTTCGAAGCGGTTCCATACCTTGATGACAATTAAACAACATCACAAAACGCATTTATTTTGTGAGAAAAACATTTGACGGATGTTTTATTATTTCATGCCACTGAGAATGTTCCAATATTATTTCAGCGGGCCAACGGTGTGGTAGCATAGCTTATTTGGCTGACATTACGGTCACACCTCATTGGTCGATTGGCAGCATGGAAGACTCGTGTGTGTTCTGCCTCCGGGTCTCCATAATAAACTACAACTCCCAGAACATTAAGAGCAGACCCTCTTAATCCTTCATTGGAAACCCCTTGTATAGCACCTGCTACACACCCTGTGTCTACTCCACTGTGTGTGTGTGTGTGTGTGTGTGTGTGTGTGTGTGTGTGTGTGTGTGCCCTAGGGTGTCTCCTTCTCCGCCTGATTGATTGGACGCTGGGGTTAAATGATACAAAAAAAGCTTTTAAGATTATAGTGGAAGTCTTCCTCCTCCTCCTCCTCCTCCCTCCTCCTCCTCCTCCGGGCGTCCGTTCAGGTTCTCCTCTTCCCCCGGAGAAAACAACACTTCATCAGACCGACCCCGACCATTGCCCTCGTGCCTCCTCCCCTGGTGCCTCCTCCTCCTCCTCCTCCTCTCCTTCCCTTTCCCTCCTCCTCCCTCCTGCCCCTTTCCTTCCCTCTCCCTTGTCCCCTCCTCCTCCTCCTCCTCTTCTCTTCCTCATCCTCTCCTCATCCGCCCCTCCTCCTCTTCCTCTCTTCCTCTCTTCCTCCTCCTCCTCTGCTCCTCCTCCCATCCTCTCCTCTTTCTCTTCCTCTTTTCCTCCTCCTCCCCTCCTCTCTTCTCCGACTCCTTTGCTTCCTCTCCTCCTCCTCTCCTCCTCCTCTCCCCTTCTCCTCTTCCTCCCCTTCCTCTCTTCCTCTCCTCCTCTCTTCCTCTTCTTCCTCTCCTCCTCCCCCCCCCTTGTCCTTTTGGGTGGGGGGTGAGGGGTGTGTGTGTGTGGGGGGGGGGGGGGGGAGGGAGTAGGGACACAGAGGTAAAAGTGTTGTCAGGTTATCTACGAGTAACGTCACCTGGGCTAATTTGTACGAGTTGACACGTTGCGGCGCGACGGTACAGCTGAGTGCTTTTAGAGAGGCGACGGTGTGACGGGGGCCATTATCTGCTGATAGATCAGGGGC
>PIJE02001362.1:65344-67844 GCA_002895965.2 Coryphaenoides rupestris
AGAGAGAGAGCAAAAGAGTGAGAGAGCGAGAGAGAGAGAGAGAGAGAGAGAGAGAGACCGTCCATCCAATTCCCCAGTGCAACCCTCTACACCAATTTCCAGCCCTGTGCAATCACTCACTCAGCACAGCCATCTACATAGACACTGATGAGTTCCTCAACGGGCCGACCATGTGACCGGGGCTTGTGCCGCGAGGCCCCTCCCCCTCGCGCCGCTGGGGCCCACGCTACGCTACGCTACTGTCACCAGGGTGGTGGGTGGAGGGGGAGGGGGCGGACCAGACCACATATGAATGATCTACATACGGTTACGCCACGCAGGTAATCTCCTAGGAGGAAATCAGAGGAGAACTCCCCGACACGCATCCTCTTTGAACCACGGAAGAATCCATCTTTTCTTTCCTTTTCTCTCACCCCCCGCCCCCCTCTCTCTCTCTCTCTCTCTCTCTCTCTGTCTCTCTCTCTCTCCCCCTCTCGCTGCGTGGCTATTATCAGCAGGGGTGATATGTCTTCTGCCGGTATGTGTCCTTGCACCTGGAGATGGAGGGACGGCAGGACTGGAGGGGCGCGATCGCTGACGGATATGGATGGTGGGGTGGTGCTGAGGCTCGCTGGCTGGATTACAGAGTAAAAGGACGTGGAGCGCCACCACCACCACCACCACCACCACCACCACCTCCACCACCTCCATGATCCACTACCGCCACCAGCATCACCTTCACCACCAGCAGCACCACCACCACCACCACCACCATCACCATCACCATCACCACGATCATCACTACCACCACCACAACCAATAACATCATCATCACCACGACCATCCCCATTACCTCCATCACTATAATCACCCCCAATACCACCACCACCACCACCACCACCACCACCACCACCCCTCCACTAGCCCCACCATCACCGCCACTACCACAGTTCATTAGTGTAATCGCCTCAACTTTGCCGCTGGCTGGGCTGTAATGTATAGAATATTAACAAGATAAATCTCCATTCTTCTTCCCCAAACACAATATATACACCATCAGTGAATATTAATACAAATGATGTGGGGGCTTTTTTTCTCCCCTAAAGAGTCTAAAAGTATCAAAAGTTTATTTGCTTCTTGAGCCACAAATCTGGTCTTTCTTCTCCGCACCGGCGGCCATGTTGGGGACACGTGTGTTTTGGGTGTGTTGTGTTGTGTTGTGTTGTGTTGTGTTGTGCTGTGTGCGCTCGTGTGTGTTGGCTCCCCCAGGGCCGGAAAATGCTGTTTTGACAGAAGAAAAAAAGGGGGAATTTCCTTGGAATAGGAAACAGCCACACCCTCCACCCTACACCCTCTACCCTCCACCCACTCCCAGTTCCAGGACCACCACCCCACCAAGCCCAGCCCCTCCAGTAACAACCCCCCCCCTCTCCAGCACCACTAACCACCACCACCACCACCACCACCACCACCCCTCTCCCCCCCAGTCCCAGTAACTCCCTCTCCACCGCCCACCAACCCACCCCCACCCCCTTACCCCATCCAGACCCCCGACTCTCTGCTGAAGTCAGCACGGAGCCCCGTCGAGGATCCGGGGGTCCACAATTGGTTTTCTAAAAAGACAGATGTGCTGTAGGCTCCCGTAGGTGGAGGTTCAACGCAGGGTCGTACAATTACCCACGCACCCCCACCCCACCCCCCCCCCCCCGCTCCGACACGACCAGGCACTCCCATTCACATCACCGCTAGCACCAACCGCCCCCCCCCACCCTAACCCGAGTACCCCCACCCTCACACCCACCACCACCCTCGGCTTCAGAGGTCGGTGAGGTGGCTGGTTATGTTATGTGTTATGTGTCATGTTATGGGTGTTACTTTAAAGCATGTTATTACTGGGGGGGGGGGGGGGGGCTAAATCTGTACCTGGCTGGACTCCTCAGTAAAAAAAAAACGGGGATTTGGTTCAAAATCAACAAAATCAACAAAATCAAAATTCAAACGGTGCTCAAAATGAGATTCCACCGGACGATCAAAGCGCTCTTGGCAAAGATGGCGCACAAGAGACGCTAGTTGTCGATGCAAACATTAAAAGTTGCCGGGCAGAAATTCTCGTTAATATATTAGTAAAGTGAAGGGGTTTTTTTTTGGGGTTGTGGGGGGGGGTGGGGGGGGGGGCTGGTAACATTTTGCCTCCATTAAATGTAGCCCGGGTGCCGAGCGCATCAGCGTATAGACAAACAGTTCTGTGGGCATTTAAAGTGTAAGCTTTAGCATTTAATTGGGTATAAACAAGGGGATGCCGTCATTAGCATATTCTCTTAGCACCCCGCGTTTTTTTTTTTTTTTTTTTCATTTATTGATCTGACCTTCTGTTGCCTATAGCCTCTTAAAATACCTCCACGCTCCCGCCCCACCCCGCGCCCCGTTGCATATGGACCTGGACTCGTTACATTACCCGTCACCGCAGAGAACACAATGAAGAATCAGCCAGACGATCTAAAGGAACAGCTCCCCTGGTTAC
>PIJE02001362.1:77844-82844 GCA_002895965.2 Coryphaenoides rupestris
CTTCAGTCCTTTCCTATCCTTCCCCTGGTTTCTTTTACTTCCCTTTTGTGGCTTCTTCTTTTCTCTGCCACTTCTGGGCTAAGGACGCATGAGGACGCACCCCAGACGGTCCGGGGTGAGTCAGGGCCGCAGCGGACCCAGCAGAGGGACCTGGCCCCCAACTGTGGATCAGGGGACCTTGAGCCTTTTAAACTCCATTTGATTAGCAAAAGTGAAACTAAGCTTTTCCTACGACACCATTCCACTTTTTTTAAGGGGGGGTAGGAGGGGTTCAAGTCAAATATATTTTGAGCTGAGTGGCTTGTGAGGAAGATAAGGAGGATTTGAGGGGGGACCGGCAGGAGGGAGGGAGCAAGGGAGGTAGGAAGCGAAGGAGGGAGGGAGGAAGAGAGGAGGGGACACAGGTCACAAGGGGGGGAAAAGGGAGCGACGGCAACAGAGGGAGAGGAAGATAGAGGGAGGCAGGGAGAAGGAGAAGAGGGGAGCGACGGCGAGGAGGCGCGGGGGAGACTCTCTGAAGCGTCCGGCGGTGCTCCTCAGGAGAGCGAGACGTGACAGAGCTTCAAAGGGATCGGCTTCTCGCTTTTTTTTTTTCTCCGTCGGGTTTGACTGACGGGCCCCCAGAGCGAGGAGGACCGGCCGGCCCTCTCCCAGGATGCCCAGCGGTCTCCATGGTGATCTCCACGGCGCTCCCTCCCTGCTCCTCCTCCCAAACCCCCGCGCTCGCCCGATTGACTCCTGCAGGAAGAGGTGGCGGAGGTTGAGGTGAAGGGGGGGGGGGAGGGTGAATGAATGGATGGGTGGATGGAGGCTTAAAAGGCACTGAGAGGGAGTATTCCTGTGGTTTTTACTGGGCTGAATGCGTCCACTGTCTGACGCCCTTGGGCCCAGCGTGAAGGACGGGGGAAATTACGGGAGTTTCAAATGAACCTCTGATCTGCTTCATTATGGATTGCTTTAACCTGCGACTCTCACTGTCTCAGAGTCCCGTTGTTGGAGCGGCAAAGCATGCTGGCTCGCAAGGTGTGAGAGTGTTTGTGTGTGTGTGTGTGTGTGTTTGTGTGAGTGTGTGTGAGAGAGAGAGAGAGAGAGAGAGAAATAGAGATATTAGATGGAGCAGTGAGTAAAGTAGTGAGATGTGGCTTACAGGCAGAGACGATTAACACAAAAATCGGAATAAATCGGAATAATAATGATGGGGGAAAATGAATAGCAATTCTTTATTGAGTACGTGGATAATCGTAGCCTCTCAGAGAGTCCTTACCGATGACAGTGCAACGCGAGACACGTCTAGCGTCCTCAACATGGTGGTACTCATTGACGATTTTTCACACAACCGACTCACACAACCGATAACCCCCCCCCAGCACCCACCTCTCTTTCAACCACGCATAAGACCTGTGAGGAGGAGAGAGCAGAGAGCTGTGTTGCAAGGGGGTGTGTGTGAGCGGGTCGGGGGGTGGTGGGGGGGTCTGTGCTTAAATGCGTCTCAGTAAACAGGTTTAGGCCTGAGACAACAAGGGCTCATCGACCGCCGACCCGGTGGGAGGAGGGCGGGGGGGGGGGGGAGGGGGTAGTCGTCATGACGACACTGGATTAGTCAACAAACGGCTCCGTCGTATTTGCTCTCCTGTAAAACTGTGTCCAATGTCAACGCCAAGGCCTCATTAGGATGCACCAGGAGTAGAGGAGGTGGAGGAGGAGGAGGAGGAGGAGGAGAAAGAGGAGGAGGGGGACAAGGTGGAGGAGGTGGAGAAGGCAGATGAGGAGGAGGAGGAGGAGGAGGAGTATGAAGAAAAAGCTAAATAATGAGATGAGGAAGATGAAGAAAGAGTATAAAGCAGAGGAGGAAGACGATGAATACGAGGGCAGAGGAGGAGGAGCAGGAGGAGGAGGAGGAGATGGAGAGGATGAAAAAGGAGAAGTAGTTGACGAAGAGGAAGGCCGACACAGAGAGAGAGAGAACGGAGGAGACAGACAAGAACGAGTCAGGAGGAGTAGGAGGAGGAGCAGGAGTGACCACTTTCCAGGAATAAATCCATGCGGGGAGAAGTTGCCTTGTCTCCTCCTTGTGTGACTCCCATGGCCTCGTCCAACCTGGTCATTATCTACAATCAGCACAATGTGACAGGCTGCCAGAGTGGCGTGGTGGAGGTGCTGGTGGAGGTGCTGGTGGTGCTGCTGCTGCTGGTGGTGCTGCTGCTACGTGAGCCCCAGTCTTGCAGCACCGCTAACAGACTAACAGTCTCCTCCGCCACCGGGCGAATGGACAGCAGCACAAGTAGGCCAGGCCGGGCCTGCTGAACAGGGGTTGGTAAGTATGGGGGTGGGTGGGGGAGAGGGTGAGGGGAATGGGGAGAAAAGAGAGGGAATTCAAGTATGGACGCTGGCTGCATTGTATCCCCCCCCCTCCACCCTCCCCACCCCACCCCACCCCCACCCTCCAACCCCACCACCACCCACCCTAACCTCCCCCCCCCCCACTCTCAGCACACCTCCATCTTTGCATGGTAATTATTTTCCAGCCCAAAGGTAGCTGCAGGCAACCTCCTCCAATGCGTCGGCCACCGCCGCATTAGCTGGCCATTGCATTATTTATTTGCGCGCGAGCAGGCCGATACCCCAAATCCACCGAGACACCGGGCCTCTCAATGTCACCCCGATGCATTGTGGGAAGGGAGAAGTACCGTTCGGACTCTGGCTCTGGGAGAGAGAGAGAGAGAGAGAGAGAGAGAGAGAGAGAGAGAGAGTAGCTTAGTTCGGAGTGGCTCAAGGGCAAAAGTGTTAGCCGCGCACTAGAGGGCTCCGTGCACACGTGTGGGCGTATTAGTTAGCGCGTGCAATGCCACCGGCTCTGGGTCAGGGGTTAGCGGTTAGCAGTTAGCAGCGCTGCCCGCCCCGGCGTGCGCAAGAGTCAACCGTGCGGTGGAACTGTTGTGACGCATGGGTGGAGGGGGTGGGGGGTGACCATGACGACCATGGAGAGGAGGGCGGTGGGGGGTCCAGTGGTGGTAAATAGGGGGGTCACGCGGGCCACGGCGCCCTGGGGTCTGTGTGTGTGTGTAGATGGTCATACATGTAGCGTGTTATTACCCCTGAGAATCACCACCACTCTCTCTCACTCCCTCCGTCCTCCTCTCTCCTCCGCCCACTCCCACTCTCTCCTCTCCTCCCTTCCCCCCCCTCTCCTCTCCCCCCCTGACCGGTGCACCACTAAAGGGTCATTACACTGAGGTCAGAGCTTTTCGCCCCCCACCCCCCCCCCCCCAGCGTCTGGGGTTGAACGGTCCAGGGGGGGGGGGGGGGGAGGGTGTGATGTCAGAGAGGGTGGGTGGAGGAGGATAGAAAAGGCGGGGTCGATGTAGGTGTTGAGGGGAGGGAGGAGGGAGGAGAGGAGAGGAGAGTCAGGGGTGGTTGGGTGGGTGGGTGGGTGGGTGGGTGGGTGTCATTACAACTCAGAACACAGAAACACAGATTCTGCTTCGCTGGACATATCACATCCCTGACCTGTCATCTCGGGCCAATCGCGCGGCAGCGCTGGAGATGACAGCTGAACCACTGTCCCTGTCAGGGTCCCGACACACACACACACACACACACGTACACACACAGATCACACAAACACACACACATACGACTACACAGATGGACACACATAGACACGCTGTACTCTCCATTACAACAGCTGTGAAAAAAAAACATCAACTCTCTCTCCCTCTGTCTCTGTCTCTCTCGCTCAGACATGCACACACACACATACACACTCTCTCTTGCTCTCTCCTGCCTTTCTTTCTCGCTCTCTCTCTCTCTCGCTCCCTTTCTCTCTCTCTCTGCTTGCTCACTTATTAACATGACAGGGACATCACATTGATGCCCACACACACACACACACACACACACACACATACATTCACACACACCCCAAAGGCCAGACTCAGACACGCTCATGCAAGCATGCAAGTGCAAACAGTGCAGAAACACATGCAAAAATAACCCACACAAACATCGACACACAATGACACACTCACAGTAGACATGAACACACTGCAGTATATACAACAGCACACACACACACACACTCACACACACACTCACACACACACACGATGATCACATGATGTAAACATGGGTTTTATATACTGTATATGGTGTACGTTATTTCAAACATACATCAGAAACAGAAACAGCTTTATTGCCTTAGATTTTGCTCACAAGGAATGAGCTTTTGTGGAACTGGTGAACATAACATTGAACATTGAACAGAGAGTAGAAATTCAAAATAAATTATATATATATATTATATATATATATATACAAAAATGCAATGAAAAGGTGCAATTTAAGAAAAGATTTAAGTAAATGTGTATATATGTATATATATATATAAATAACTTGTGTGTGTGTGTGTGTGTGTGTGTATTTCACATAAAGTCATAAGGGGGTCAAACGTGTTAACTAAGGTAAGACATTACAATCCCTAATGAGGACCAAAAGGTCAGAGGTTGGATGTTAGTCTTCGGAGCAATATGTTCTATTAACCAAATCATCACCGCTATCGTTTGTTGCTGCTTCCCCCTCTCCTCCTCCCTCCTCTCCTCTCTCTCTCCCTCCTCTCCCTCCCCTCCTCTCCCCCTCTCCTCCTCCTCTCCTCCTCTCTCCCTCTCTCTCTCCTCCCTCCCTCTCCTCCCTCCTCCCCCCTCCCTTCTCTTCCTCCCCTCTCCTCCTCCCTCCCCCTCCTCTCCCTCTCTCCTCCCTCCCCCCTCCCCTCTCCTCCCCTCCTCTCTCCTCCCTCCCTCCCTCTCTCCTCCCTCCCTCTCTCCCTCCCTCTCTTCCTGGGTTCAGGAGGCGTAACGAGCAGCCTGGAAGCTCAGAGCTCAGAGTGGTGGAACCAAACCTCCTCTCTCATTTCATCACTGCCTCAGTCTGCTGCTCTGTCTCTCTGCTTTACATGTGTGTGTGTGTGTGTGTGTGTGTGTGTGTGTGTGTGTGTGTGTGTGTGT